>CM067365.1:60195663-60423711 GCA_034401795.1 Chaetoderma sp. LZ-2023a
ATTGTGTGCACAATTATCTTAATTCCGAGCAGTAATGTAGGAGGCAATATTTGTAATCAGCGACACGACTAGTAGAAGTTATTTAACCGCTTAGAACAATGCAAATTTTGAATAGATGTTGGTATTAGGAGACTAGCTGATATGGAATTTGTATTCCTTCATATTTTTTATAAGGATAGCGAGTTTCTCTGGTATGAAATGACGATCAGCGACACAGTTGCTATCATTATGTCGCTTCCGGGAACCACATAGTTAAACATAAGAAAGCTATTACAATGATCGTCATGTTATAAGTAGATGGTTACCCAATACGATAATAGGCCTACGTGTCGTATCTCAGCATACACCGGATGCTGTTTGGTATTCAGGCTATTGAATTGCTCGTAGAAGTGATTGATGATGGCGTTGCTGTGTTCTTTCTTAGTGAATTACACGTGAGAGCTGTTCAATGACCGATGATTATCGTCTCCAGACAAAGCAATTGTCACTTATCAGATGTCTCGCCGGTCACGTGGCCATAGGCAGTAAAATGTCAATGACCTGGCCATAGCTACTAAACTATTACCTTCGCCCCGCAAGGGGAAGAGAGTATTGGGATCAGGCATGTATGTGTGCGTCTGCGCGTGTGTGCGTGCGTGTGTGCAGGAGGGCGTGCGTGCATGGTGCGCGTGAATCTGTGTGTCCGGAGTTGTATCTTAAAAACCACGGATTCGATTAGGCTCAAATTTTAACACACCGAAGGAAATTGCGGGGTAAGAGGATTTACCGACTTGGGCCCTGATCAGGATAAGAAAACCTGGATCCGGATCGGATCAAATTCTAAATCTGTCTATATTTCGGAAACTACTGATCTGATTTGGCTAACACAGTAACGGATATGAGCATACACTACCGTTACACAACTTTTAGCGTGATCCAGGAAAATCCGGAAAATCCGAAAACTTTTTACAGTGTGACACCAACGGGATGTCGAGGGTCTGCAATCTCTGATTGTACCTTGTTACTCTGGTAGTCGTTTGTGAGAATGTCACTGCACAAGGCACAACATAAGGACAATATTATGACCGCAGTGTATTCATACCTGACCATTGCAACCACAACGCTTTGAAAGTAATCGATTTCTCCAGTTATAGCCATGCCCCGCCCATCTCAGGCTAAGCTCCACCCACACCTCGTCCGTGTTGGGATTGATCGATCTCTGAACTCCCTGACTATTAATTTCCCGAGAAGTATACAGGTAAGCGGTTGAATATTTTGAAATTAATTTGACTGTGTGCTGTTGATTATGGCGTCATATGATTGAGCGAGGAAATGAATTAATTCACACATCATCTTATACTCGCTATGTACTGATTTAGGTAAGACAATGTGGCATGTATGTAAACTAGCCTGATAATGCCAGTTACAGTTCTGGTACTGGCGCAGTATAGGCACAGTATCGCGTGCCAAACGTATCAAGGGTATCCTCCCTTCATCTCATTACACTATCTTTTTCCGGTTATACGGGATGTCACATACAAACTGTAGGCCTACTTTTCGCCTGGTTCGCTCACGAACCAGGAACTATTGGAATAGGTAGAAAGATGTCTATGGTCGCTGACATGTCTACGGGCGCTGTCATCTTTTATGATGCATTACGGGAGACAGAAATCGGTACATTCCCTACCGTGGCACGTTTCCCGGTCAAATTTACAGCTATCGATCGATTAAGCTAGCTTCTGTATCGAAAACGTGACAGTAAGTATCGGGAAATCATTTTGACAGGCTTTATTCAACCATCTTACGAAAATATGCACTCATTTCACGGCAAATAAACAGGCAAAGCGAGGATGTTTACTTTTGAAAATGGATGACAAATAGGTGGTTGGAGAATTTACGGAATTGGCCTACCTAGGTTCAGGAATCCAACGGACAGAAATGGCAAAGTGGCTGAAACTGCTGAAAAATAAATACCACACTTAATTTCCACATTCCATAGCAAAACTGTATCAATTAGGCCAGCTGCGTGATACTGATAGAAAAGAGTACCATTCAGTATATATGCTAGATTCTTTATTGTATGGAGTGTAAGTATTAGAATAATTCAACTATAAAAAATAAAGACGATACCAAAATTTCCGAGCGACAATTGGAATAGCGCGGGTGTCATTCGTGTGTTTTCCGTGGTCTCCTACTATAGTCCCGTCAATCTAAGAAAGATTTTAGCCTACTCCCACCCCCGCCCCCCCCCCCCCCCGGCACCGCCCAAAATTGCAACAGAATTTTTGTCAGTAGATTTATGGCGAAGAAGCAATGACATGTTACCAAAAAAACACCAATTCTGACAGTGGGAAATATATCATTTTACTTGTTATAACCCGTACTCCCGCGCCGCGTTTATTACTGAATTGATGAGACCGCACATTGCCTTTACGCTCGTCACTTCAGAATTTAAATCGCTTATTTTTCATTTATTCTTCCCTATAGCCCTTATTTAGTGCTATGTTAGGTGTAAAGCTATGCTTTGTGAACGTTCATTTGTACAGCAGTTACTAAAATATCTGCCGTGCTACTGGATTTTGAATTTTCTACTAACCTACTTTTCACCATTGCATGTTGCAAGAAATAAGTAAGTGTACATTTCACAGTCTAACTTTCAGAGAAATGCTGAGAAACTTTACATCTCTTACCGCGTACGCCTGGTCATTGCACCATAAGCTATGCATTCGCATTACCACCACTGCCCTCGCAGGTACCTTATTTAGTGCTAGGTTGCCTGTAGCAACACAGAGTGAAACACATTGCTCAAGGGAACAGCGCGGTGGACCTTGGAAGGTCTGGATAGATTGCTGTTCTGCAGGTACCTCTCCCATTCCCTGGCACAATTAAAGTCATGTCTTCTGCTACTATGCTTGACTTCTCTTGATGCCAGCTCTCCTGCTGCAGTTGCTCACCTTATTACCGCCAAAGCAGCTCCTGTGTGCTTAGTCGTATCATCTCAGAGGGTGTGGGCTTCGCCAACTCCTTAGTCAACATCTCAGCAAAGGACTAGTATGTCTGGTGTCATATCATGTTCACAGGGCAATGATTAGCAACAGAATGACTCTAAATAAGTATCGGACGAACCATCTGTGCTGTCACAGAAATTGATCATGGAGTTATCAAACACGCGATGTACGGGGTTGCACAGCTATAGGTACTACCTGCGGATGTATGTAGGTGGTGGAATCCGGAGATACCATGAAGAGAACACACTACCCGATGCTGCACCACTCGTATACACACAAGAGATGGTCTAATCACGTGCTCACCACTTGTGTGTAGCAGTCACACAATCGCCATGACAATATGCTCCCATCTATATTGCTTGCTGATAGAGATGGATACCCTGTATATGTGGAGCTTGGCATTCGTGTTCTCGCAAGATCTCCAACGCTAATGGGAGCGAGATAGCTCGGCATAGAACAAAGCTACCACTCTATGTTTAGATTGGGTTGCCTGGTAGAAGTAAACATCTTATTGAAACATGTGGCCTTATAGACCACAAACACGTAGACGTTATAGACAGTAAACCCTGTCTTATCAGACCACCTTATAAACTACAGTCACTTAGACACTACAGACAGTAAAAACCTATCTTATCGGACCATCTCATTTTTCATAGACTCTGAGATAAAGTAAAACATATCTTATTGGGCCACCTTAAAGACTAGACACTATATAGACGGTAAACCCTGTCTTATTGGACCACCTCATATACCACATACTCTGAGACACCACTTACGGTAAAACCTATCTCATTGGACCACTTTATAGGCCAGACACTATAGCCAGTAAAATCTGTCTTATTGGTCTCCCTTATAGACCACAGGCACGTAGACAACAGATTGTAAAATACATCTTATTGGATCGCCTGATATACCACAGAGACTTGGAAAAAATGGATAGTAAACCTGCCATATTGGACCACCTCATATACCACAGACACTTAATCAGCATAGACAGTAAAAACTATCTTATTGGACGACCTCGTAGACCACAGACACTATAGCCAGCAAAACCTCTCTTATTCACCCATATTATAGACCATGGATTCTATTAGATAGAAGAACCTGTCTTATTGGACCAGATTATAGCCCATACTATATAGAAGTAAAACCTGGACCACCTTTTGGACCACATACACTTAGTCACTATAATATACAGTAAATCCTGCCATATTGAAACACCTTATAGGCCATATAGACTTAGGCACAATATACTGTTAAATCTGTCTTACTAGACCCCCTCACACACCACATACACGTTGATATGATAGACAATAAAAGCTGTGTTATTATACCACCTTATAGCACATATATACTTAGTCATCATAGACAGTAAAACTTATCTTATTGGATCAGCATGTAAATCACATACACTTAGACACTACGGACAGTAAAACATATCTTATTGGACCACCTTATACAACGCAGACACAATCGGAGTAAAACATGTCTTATTTGGCCATTGTAAAGGACCGCAGTCTCTTATACATTATAGACTATAAAACCTGTCTTATTGAACGACGTCATAGACCACATACACGGAGTCACGATAAACAGTAAGCATATCATATTGGATCAACTTATATACCACAGGCACGTAGACTATATAGACTGTAAAACCTGTCTTATTGGACCACATTATATACCGGATACAAAAGTTTATCTTATTGTACAACCTATTGGTCCAGACACTATAGCCGGCAAAACTTGTCTTATTGGACCACCTTACAGACTACACACACTTAGTTACCATAGAGAGTGAAACCTGTCATATTGGACAACCTTATACACCACGGACAACATAGAAGTAAGAAATGTCTTATTTGACCACCTCATAGGCCACAAACACAAACACTTAGACACTACAGACAGTACAGCCTATCTTCTGGGACCACCACATAGAGTTACTCACCATAGACAGTAAAACCTGTTTTACTTTACCACCTTAGACCAGTAACTATAGACTGTAAACATGTTATATTAGGCCACCGTATACGAGACACTATAGACTTGTCTTATTTGACCACCGCATAGACCACAGACACGTAGACAATATAGACAGCAAATCCTATCCAATTGGACCACCTTATGCCATATGTATACCTAGTTACCAGAAAGAGTAAAACTTGTGTTATTGGACCACAGTAGAGAACCACATGCACTTAGAAATTATAGACTATAAAACCTGTCTTATTGTACCACGCTATAGACCACTGACGCTTAGTCACCATAGACAATAAAACCTCTCTTATTGGACCACATTATAGATCACATAGACTTAGTCTCCATAGACAATAAAATCTGTCTTATTGGAGTACCTTATAGACGACAGACACCCAGCGACAACAGACTGTAAAATATATCTTATTGGACCACCTCATAAACCACAGACGCTTAGACAACATAAACAGTGAAAACTAACTTATTGGGCGACATTATATACAAGACAGAAGAGACGTAAAACCTGTCTTATTGGTTCACCTTATAGACTACAGACACTTAGATACTACAGGCATAACCGTGTCTTTATGGACCATATTATACAACACAGACATATAGAAGTAAACATCTCTTATTTCGCCCCTCGCCCCCCCCCCCCCCACCTCATAGATCACAAACACAAACGCTTAGACACACCAGACAGTAAAACCTATCTTATTGGATCACCTCATAGACCACATCCACTTAGTCAGCAGTTGACGATTGTTGTTTTTGTTGTTTTTGTTGTTATTGTTGTTGTTGTTGTTGTTCATCTTCTTCTTCTTCTTTTTCTTCTTCTTCCTCTTATCTTCTTCTTGTTTCTATGAAGCTAGTCGTGGATACCAGATCTGTGTACAGGCCATAAATTTTCGTATGCAAGCCAGTGGCATTGGGCCAGAAGGTACTCCTTTTCTGGGCGTAAAGTGGACAGTGTATTGGACCACACTAGATGCCAGACACTACAGATAGTAAAACACGTCTTATTAGACCACCTTCTAGACCGCAGACACATAAATACTACAGACATTATAAAATATCGTATTGTACCTCCTTATTCACATGCACTATAGTATCGTGTTATTGGACCATCATATAACCCACACAAATTATACTGTAAAACATGTCTCATTAGACCATCCTATAGACCACATTGACTTACTCGGCATAGATGGTATAGTCCAGTTAATTGGACCACCTTATAGAGCAAACACTATAGAGAGTAAATCCTGTCTTATTGGGGGGCCAGTTATATACTACATATATTTCGTCACCATTGACAGCAATACCAGTCTTATTTGACCACCTTATAGACTACAGACACTTAGAGACTACAGACAGTCTTATTGGATCACATTATAGGCACTTAGTGAACATAGATAGTAAACCATATCTTATTGGACCAACTTATGAACCAAACTTTATAGACTATAGACAGTAAACCCTGTCTTATTGGACCATCTTATAAACCACATACAGTTACCATAGACAGTAAAGCCTATATTATTGGTCTACCGGATAGGCCACATACACTTAGACACGTTGCTACTACAGACATAAAACATATCTTATTGGATTACCTTACACACCAAGGATACTATAGAAGTAAAGCACGTCTTCTTGCGCCATCGTATAGACCACACACACTTAGTCTTATTCGACCGCCTTATAGACCAGACAATATAGCAGTAAAACCTGTCTTATTGGATCACATTATTGAGCCAAGATACGTAGTCAGAATATAATGTAAAACCTGTCATATTGGACCACCTTATAGATCACATACACTTAGTTAGTATAGACAGTAAAATCGGTCTTATTGGTCCACCTCATAGATCACATACACCCACTTACCATATACAGTAAAAGCTGTCTTATTGGACACCCTCATAGACCACATACATTAGGTTACCATAGAAAGTGAAACATGCCTTATTGGGCCACCTTATAGACCACATACATTTAATCACTATAGACAGCAAAACCGGCCTTATTGAAAGATATTACAAATAGCAGACACGTGCAGACTATAGACAGTAAAACATGTCTTATTTTACCACCTTATAGACCAAACACCCTTAGTCACTAAACAGTAAAGCCTATATTATTGGGCAAACACATATACCATATACACGTAGTCAGTATAGGCAGTAAATCCTTCCTTATTGGACCACCATACAGACCACAGCCACTTAACCATTATAGACTATAAACCCTGTCTTATTGGACAATGCCAGAGTACATAGAGTCCACATGTACTTTGTCACAATAGCCAATAAAACCTGTCTTATTGGACCACATCCTAGATCACATACACTTAGTCAATGTAGCCAATAAAACCTGTCATATCGGAGCACTGTATAAATGACATACATCTAGCCACAATATAAGGTAAAATATGTCTTATTCGACCACCTCATAAACCACATCCACTTAGACAGTAAAACCTGTCTTATTGGACTAACCTTTTGAAAGCAGACACTTAGTCACTATACACAGTAAACACTGGATAATATCGTCTGGTTATATCTATTTGAATGTGTATGTATGATTACCTCGGCCAAAATACCTAGCTTCCCCAGGTCCATTCTTGACTTGACTGTACTGAGTCCTGCTGTTACTGAGATCACCTCGTAGCACGCTTAACAGATTTATGTAATGACGTCCTCTCCCGGCTCTGTATTTGCTGGCTCCAAAAAGGGAGAATTCTAAGTCTCCCTGTGCTGGTGTGTCTCATGGCATTCTTAGCATATGGCCAAACATGATCATGATTGTTTAAACTGTATGACTTAATTTTTCCAGAGTTTTACAGTATTTTATTCCATATTTTGACAATTTGGTTGTAGGTTGTGACAAACTTCTTTTCAGGTGATTTAGCATAACTATGTCAGCGCTTTAGTTGCATGTCATTGAGACCAGTTTTAATATGGTACACGATTGTCTGAAATGTTGATGGGTAACAGTGCTAGGTACTGTGTAAGTTACGGGAATGAGATTCGTAAACGAAATACTGATTTCAATGTTTTTGTTGGAAATAGAAAATTCTAATGCTGCTTTTCATTCCAATCGGTTACTGTCCAAATTTAACATTTCCCTAGGGTCAGAGGGCAAGATGTTCTCAGTGTTTACAGAAGTCTGTCGCATCCCTGAAGTTAGTAGTCGCACAATTCATATGCCATCCAAAATCAGTACACAGCCATCACTGAGTTAAACATTTTTGTTAGTTTGCGTTGGCACAAGTTATCGCATAATTGTATCAAGTTTGATTTTTGCTGACAGATTTCATGACTTTTGTATCTTGTTGAATTATATGTTATAATTACTAGACTTTGACAATGTTCTAATGACATTTTTTCTAATTGATAAATTTTGCTGTTAAATTAGTAATATGGGAATACACGGACATCCATACCAAGGTAATATTAGGAAATGAATTATCCGTGGGTTTGGTGGTCGTGGAGCGCAGTGTACAATCATGTTCATATGTATGAGCTGGCAGTACACATTAATGCACAGACTTGGTGTCCATCATGTAATCGTTTCTTTCTTCCTGAATAATCTAATAAGTTGCCTAAGTTGCCTAATGAATACCATAGTTTTCCTAATTGCATAGGTGTTCCCGCTGTGGGCTCGGGACATATGCAAGTGCTGTGATAAGACTTGCTATACCATCTATTTCAGTTATAAATAAGTCCTACGTTAATGGACCACCCTTAGAGTTAAGGAGTTTGTACAGAAATGGTGTAGGCTTTTAGTTATTAAGCAAGTAGTTATGATAATAATTATTTTATGTCTGTACATGGGGGACGTAAAGGAACTCACTTTGAGTCGCAAGCCCTGCATCAAGAGCTCAGTTGTGAATAAGCTCTGATAGTGTAAATAACGATGCAGAAGTGCATCGTTTGGTAAAAAATTTGCAGACACATCATCATACCAACTATTGCAAAGACACCCTCTTTATTCTTACACAGAGTGGTATTGTAGATAAACGAAGGTGATTATTAATTCCTGTAATGTCGACTGAAGATTGATAGTCACCCAGGCGGCACACGACGTTGTTTCAACAGCACATCTCTTTGCACATTACTGCGTAATTTACAGAGTGGTGAATCCTGATCCTGATACTGATGCACATGCTCTGCAGAAAGATCTTGACAGTCTACGTGAGTGAGAGAGTAAACGACTTATGGAGTTCCACCAATCCAAGTGCCACATCCTCCAGATCACCAAAAAGCGATCCAAGGTACTAGCAGAATACCATATCCACAACCAGACAATGGATATTGTGAATCATGCCATGTGCCTTGGAGTGAACATAGCGGATGATATATCATGTGACTACCACATTGACATCACAGACAAGAAGGCGATTGGTACACTTGCCTTTCTCCAGCGTAACATCAAACAATGTCCAAAGAACATAGTCACAATGCTTCACAACCCTGATTCGGTCCATCCTAGAATATGCCTATAACGTCTTGTCTCCCCATACTCAGAAAAACATCTAAAAATCTTGAACGGGTCCAGCATCGTGGAGCTCGCTTCACTCATTATGACTACCAAAGGTACAGCAGCGCCTCGAAAATGTTCCAAGATTTAGGACGGGACAACCTCCAGGAAAGATGGTCCAAAATAAGCTCAACAATGGCATGCCGCACTATGGAGCAAGAGTTACCCGATCGATCGATTCCAGCATCGGCGAAGTGTAGGTGGAGATGGGCAAAAGACGGCCGTGGCATAGCCAAAACTGGATTCCTCCATTCTCTTTTATCCCTTAATTCGCGAGGAAATTACTAAATCAATAGACCTTTCCATTTTAGCTATGCACCGGCCATCTCTAGCTAGGCTCCAACCCCACCTCGCTCGTGTTGGGATCGATCGATCTCTAAACTCCCTGACAATCAATTTCCAGAAAACTACTACAGGTAAGTTGTTGACTATTTGGAAACTAATTTTACTGGGTGCGGTGGCAGCAACAGCGCCTAGTCAAATTAATTTTAAAATATTCAACAGCTTGTTTATGAAAGAGAAGAACATACAATTCGTACAACGTGTCAGCCTAGTAAGCGTTTAAGACGGGCTATATCGAGCCATTCATGACGTCATTATTATGACGTCATCCTACACGTCACTTAGTTGACTTTGACGTCATATGATCGATGGATAAACTTGGAAGGGTGAATTGCAACTGACTACCTCCGGGATACGTTTTTCAATCCTATTTTGAAGGAGATCTCGTGAGACACGAATGACTTGTTTATACGTCACACCTACCGTTGACTGGAACAAATCACGCGCTTGTATTTGGTTAAAGCAGTTCACTTTTCAAGTTTATCCATCGATCGTCTAACTTTACATGACGTCATAATTAACTAAGTGACGTGTATGATGATGTCATACTCATTATACCATGAATGATTCGATACAGTCCGTCTTTAATGCTTAATAGTCCGACACCTTGTACGAATTGTATGACGTTACCATTTAATAAACATTCTGTCGAATATTATGAAACTAATTTGACTGGGCGCTGTTGCCGCAACAGCACCCAATCAAATTAATTTCAAAATATTCAACAGCTTACATGTATAGTTTTCTGGAAATTGATCGTCAGGGCGTTCAGAGATCGATCAATCCTAACACGGACATGGTGTGGGTGGAGCTTAGATTGAGATGGGCGTGGCATAGCTAAAAGAGGAAAGGTCCATTAGCAAACTATTGCGCGTAGGAAACAGTTAGACTAATCAATCTTATGTCATGTTGAAGATTTTCTGATCTTCGGGGTTCTATGATGACGTCTTCTTCCTCAGTAGTGAATCCCGCTTCGTTACCGGTAACCAGATAATGTTGCTGCGACAACAGCTATCGGTAACGGAGAAGGAGGAAGGCAGTCTGGCTCTAGTCCAGTCAATAGAGGGATATACCTAGAACAAATTGCAACAGAAGCTTTTTTGGTTTTATGTAATGCTACTGGTCCTCACCTACCAGAAAATAAAAAATTCCTAAATATTCTATCCCGGTAAAGGACTATTTCACAGAATTTAATAGGACCACTTAAAACCAATTATTAAGCTGAATATCTTACGTATCTTTGACTGGAGACCCATAAAATGTCTTAACTACATAAATAAAAGTGATAGCAAAGAACTGTTATTTCGTGATATGATCGCTATATGACATCCCGCTAACAGTAGATCCGTTACTACGTCTCTTGATGACGTCATCATGACGTCAATTATCAATCTTCCAATATTCAAGTAAATTTAATCCAAGTTTTATGATTTGTTGAATAAGTATGATGAATTTAGTAATGGTTTATTATATACAAACAGTTACATCCGTCATTTTCTCATTGGACGGCAAGGTCCAACATACTCATATTATCTTTACACAAGACCAACGTCTATGTCGTCAAATTCTGCAAGATCTACAGCTTGACAACTTGGAATGTTGCTGCAGTTGGTACTCTTGCATTCACCACATGCATATGTACAATGTAGGCTATGCTTTCTGCAGCTGCATCGCAATGTCGCACATTCTCCTCGGCACTGGCATCGAATAACTTTCAGAATACAATCAGGAGCTGGTAGCTTATCCATTGTTCTGGGAATAAATTTCCCCTGGTGAATCTGCCATCCGAAATCCTCTGGCTTTAAGATCTCTTGCTCCTTCGTCCATAACTTTACTTGGAAGTAAACGCGAAAACTATGATACTTGGCTGCATCAGACGTTGGTGGCAGATTTTGAATCTGCAGAGATGAAATACTCTTAACCACTTTTTCTCGAAATTTTCGAAGTCTCTATGCGTCCAATGTATCAGTTTCACTACCACCATACATACATACATACATACCAATAGCTTTTCACCAGATACCTGAATTCCGACCTTAGTAGATGTGTGGCAAAATTCCTTTGCATGATTCATGAATGAAGAATTGGACTGCATCTTTCTAAGAGGAACACCTTTGCCTATGCCAAATAAACGTGATGTTGTGTCACATCCACCTATTGCATGAATTAAAGGTAGGTATCGAGCAACATCATCGCCAATTTCAGCTCGCAGAAAATTGATCTCCCAAACGATGCATTTTCCAACCCTGTCTGGCTTCCCTGGCTTATCCGATCTGTAGATAAGTTTGTGGAGACCAGGATCAGCGAAATGGCACAACAACACTAATATGTCTGTGTCTTCCCCAATAACGTGAGTTATGCCTGATTTGGCACACTCAACCCCCGTCAATGCAATCAGAACATCTGCATCATCGACAGCATTCAAAGTTTTAACATTATTTTCTTGGAGTTTTTTGGACAACATATCAATGAAGTTTTGTTTATTGGCTGAATTTGCCACGAAATGATCCTTCTTTGACTTGAGTGTCATGTTACTTGAGAAAATAACTTTTGGCCCCACTGCACCTTTTGTCCGTCTTAGATGAGTCATATCCTTAATCGATGGTCCTGAAATATATCCAACAAACACAACAGTTGGTTGGTTGAATGTTTTTACATACTCCACGTACATCGCGGCAATGTCATTGAAGCTGCTACCTTTCTTCCAAAGAAATCGGTGGATTAAGGATCTGCCATCAAAAACAGTGTATTCTGGTGTTATTTCTTGGCATTTGGTGCTGCTCGTAGTAGAGGTTGCAGAATTCAATGCCTCTGCTAGCTGCGGCTTATTCGCTTCTCGGAGATGTCCATGTTTGTCAAATAGAGATGGTGGATATGTAGACAGCTCGTGCATTAAAGCAGTGTCTAGATTGCATTCACTATTATTTGCTACAATTAAAAGGCACTGAAAAAGGAGCTGTGGGTCAAGAGAAAGCTTATTACCATCACTCGATACGACATGAATGAAAACTCGAATGCATCGTGGCCTTCCATTTTCTGTATTATGGCATTTCCAACTTCCAATGCCTTGTGTTGATTACAAGTGGGATCAGCTGTAATTCCAGTGGCAGTATTATATAATTCATCATTTGACATAAATGGACAGTAATCCTGAAAATATTTTTAAATAGTCAAACAATCTGTGTGATCCCGAACTTTTCTGGCTTCAGACATGTCTTTATGTTGCTCCGAGACTTGGTATTCTGCTTCTGTTAGCTCCTGCATGCCCTCGTTGATTTCTGCACACACAGGGTGTGCTAAAAGCCAACGTGTCCTTTGTAATTCATCCATCCCCCGCCCACGAGTGAGGCCCCCAGTGGTCTTGATGGTCCGCATCAATGACTGTTCTATGACAAGGTCACTAGCAAGACCAGCCCAGTACATGGGCGTGGAGCTGCTTCAATATCATCACACGTCACTACTGCATTATCTATATTTCCTTCACTCACCTCTAAGATAGGAATGCCATACGCCGTTGACAGAACCATTGCATTAAGTGCTGCATCAACCAGGAAATGTCCACGTACAGCTCTGGCATACGCTTTTCCAGTCAACATGTGCGTTACAGCATTTTCAGCATACACCAACTCCAGTACGTCTGTTAACCCCGATGACTGCATGAGGTGACCAATGCAACCAAGGTAGCTCATTGTTGTGTGGAAGCCACCTAGAATCAAGATTATTTGCACTAAATCACTTCTCTCGCCTTCATGAGCCATGATTGTCTTGGCCTTCCACCAAAGTGGGTGATCGAAGGTGACAATGGGTGTTGAACCATGACGTTGGTTTTCCGAAGCAATGAAGTGCAAGGTTGAATAAATACAACTCATGTCAGTTGGATCCATATCTAGCATTTGGAGAAAGTGGATTGATGCTTTTCCCGGATGAACTCCTTTGCAAATGGCTTGCATGGTTCCAGACCAACCGGGCGATTAGGACGCAACGGCCATGACACTTTCCACATTACGTCCAGGTGTTTCCAAATGTCAGCCACACTAACAACAGGTAGTTTATCATAAACCAAAGGTACCCTATTGCCCTTTACTGCTTTGTAGTAGTGAATAGCAATTTTTGCATTATGGACATTATTACTGGCTAACTCTAGCCGTGGAATGACATGTTGCTGTGCTAACTCAGGGGCAACGGCTACGACCATGCCCATGCCATGGAAGGTACCATGTCCATCCAACGTACGCAAGTTGTGGTCAACATTATCTGCAATATATTGTCCAAAATGTCCAGACATTGGGATATCAGTCCCTGGAAAGCACGCTGCACTTTTTGAGAAATTGACCACCTCTGAATATGAAACACAAAAGCCATGACTTGCCAAGCATTCAATCAAAAACCTTGACCCAAACTGGTGATGCATTTGTACTCCAAGTCCTAATGGTATTGGTGCAATGACAACCCTCGGTCTGGTCATCTGAATCATGCACTGACCAATAGAAGCAACTTTTACACATCCTTTGACTCCCCACTTAAAAGGTTTTCTAGGAGGACGCGAAGTGTCGTTGGCAGATATGCCAAATTATGTTCCAAGGATCTGATATCAGTTGCCCCTGGGTAGACATCTTTTGATGTCTGCATACATTTGATGTCATTTTTTATGAGCGCAGCTGCCGTTCTAATGATCTGATGCTTTCTTATCTCCTCGTCGTCCACCTTTGGTGCATCATGAAATGTCTGCAATATCTTAGCAGCAGTTGTTCGAAAGGTTACAACATCTGGACGACCGTTAATATTAGTTATTACTATGCTTTCCCCTACATGATTCTCAAGCTTTTGTCGCATAAATCTTACACTGTAAGGTTCAGTGCAGAATTCTGACATTTTGTTAACCAGGTCAACTACAGTTGTCTGTTCATCATCGATTTCCCTCAGATAATTGACTACCTTCAGGAAAGCGTCCTCCCTCGATGTATCTACTGGTCTGCCCAAACGTGGAATTTTGGGTTCATCTACTGGGGTTCTTCTATATCGCATGGGAATCTGTTTGCCAGTTCTAAAATTAACGCTGCACACTTAGTGGTATACAGCTTCCACCGCAAGAAAATCCCTAGCATATATGACCCGTCCTCGAACCTCTTCTGTCCAACTATCGTCTTCAGGCCTTTCATCACATGCAGCAATACTTGATTTCTGGCAATCCCATGTGCGTACCTTGAAAACATCATCATTCTCATCACACCTACTATTTGTCTCAACTGCCGTCCCACATAGAAAGCAGTGGTCCTTGAATCGGAATTCAGGTACCTGTGAGCGGAGAATGGGTGATGGGGTATTTCGCTGGTTGCTTTCTAATTTTCTTTTTCTGGCTGCTTCGATCTTAGTTCTATCAATGTGATCTCTCCTACAGGAAACATGTAATCTTTGCCCGTTTACAATAGTCATAGGTGCAATCTCACGGGTCAAACTGGCTTCATTTATTCCAGCAATACCTGTTGATGATATCACAAATGTGGGTTTGCCATTGTCAAGACTCCCCCCACAAATTGCACAGCATGCTACATTTGCTGTTTCGTCCATGACGTTGAAATGGTGAAGTAAAACAATGTAATTAATGATTAATTATCATGGGACACAATGACATACATATTTCAACAGTAATTCATATATGGTAATGGGTAAAGTGTTGTGAATTAATGTATGTGTAGGGTTTTCATATATACATGCGCTCTGGACACTAGGTCCTTGAAAGGGCTCTATAGCGGTTCTGTGTGCATAAAGTAAACAAACACTGTTTGTTTCAGCCGATTTGATGAAGAATGACTTGATAAAGCCAAAGCTTGACAAAGAAAAGCTTGACGAAGTGAAAACCTTACAAAATGTGTGGAGAAAACAGAAATGAATACGGAAAACAAGTTTATAAAAAGTTCCGCCCGGAACGTACATTCACGGAAAATAATAGTCAGAAAGTGTTAAATGTCCCTCTGCTCGTTATAAAGGACCTGCTGACAATAAAGAGCACATATGAGACATTCTGCGCATAAATTCCGCCGTTAGCTACAATTTATCCATAGACTTCCTACAAATGGATGCTTCTAGCGTAATGTATAAATACTTCAATGCCTCCTGTCTACATGTGACGTCACCATTAAGGGCTGGTGACGTAAATACACTAGCAATGAGACAGCACAACACTTTTACTAGTAGATTCAATCACTTAGCATCACATTCTACCATTTCTTACTTTTTAGAAATACATTATATGCGTCTAAAATTAATAGGAAATGTAATCCTTAGCTTGCAACAAAAATGTGGCAGCCATTTTTAATCACATTAATTAGGAACTTTCCCGGTGTGGGATTTTTAAGAATTTTTTATTTTGTGGTACTTGAAGACCAGTAGTATCAAATAAAACCAAAAAAGCTTCTGTTGCAATTTGTTCTAGGTTAACCTTATTTAAGCGTAGATTGACTGGACTACTCGCCTCGTCTGACAGATGGTAGGTGACGATATTTACTATTGACTGCTGGGCCTATCTGACGTGATATTTTCCAGGTAAGGACTGGAGGTTTCCTCCAGTTCAAGACTAGATCCCTAATACTAACAAATTTTACTAACGCCGAACTTACATATACGTAAGTTAAACTTTTTATTCACAAATATACAAGACTTTGATGTAAGAGCAGAACTTGCTCACAAGCGAACTAGTACAATCGATGTACGATAATAATAAGTGCTAATCTAACTTCCAATACAACAGAGCTCGGTTATGCTAAGCAATAGCTCAGAACGCTGAACGCCAGCGAGACGTTCAGGGATTCACGATGGTGAATTGAATAATCTATAAGTCTGAAATCCTGACTTATGTACAACTTATCTTGGCACCCTAGCCAAGTTCTATAACTATCATAATAATTAGATTCCTCCTGAATCCGTTAACTGACTCTTCTAGGTATGTTATAAGCACAGCTTGATTGGCCCGGAGAATCAGTCCACCAATCAACTTCTGCTTATTTCTTCCTAGAAGTTTCTACCTAATAAACGTTGGTCGTTCTGACCAATCAACGATCCCTGTATTTCGATTTCAATTCCAAAACCTATTCTGTTTAATTCTCTGCTACAGAGTTTGATCGACGCTCATTGATCGTGACGTCATTCTGACCAATCAAACTCTGTGCTATTCTTCTATGGAGATGACGCCTCACATAGACAAAGCGGTGGTAGCTGGTTCTGATTTGATGTGATCTGTCAGCTAACTAACAACATTACGGAATGTGTTGTTGTTGCATGCCATTGTATGAGTGACATATAGTTGATATACAAATTTCGATTATGCTATTAATTCCTACAGGACGCTACAATGTCCATGTCCTGTCCATTGCCTATTGATGGATAAGCCTGTAGGATGCTAGAGTTAATAGGCACATGAGCTGTATGATCTCATTGCCAGCTGATGTTGTTTTATTCTCGTGTGAGAATCAGAATGCCTAATGTCATCAACTACGTCCCTTTGTCACATTCGATTCCAATAATTCTTATACCTCGATTATTTTCCAAACTGTTGATCCCAACTACTGCTGAATATTATAAAAGTGTGTGTCGACTGAACAGCAACAACTGTCATCTAAACTATTTCCAGATACACATCAACTCAGAACCGTGGGACTCATTCCAATCAATTCGACTATTTCAATTTAACGATAAAACTGTATCCAACAATCCTGAGTGTGCTACATTCACACACCATCCATTTACTAGAAACTGAATATCATCAGCACTAGCTGATGTCAACTAGCTGATGTAATAACAACAAATATTGAAAATATAAAAGTCAACCGGTCCATTAGCTCACCAGGTATTTTCAAATCATAAATTTCTCTTAGGACTTACTCGAAGATATAAGACATCTAGCGGGGTCATGACTTCCCACAAGACAATCCCATATCTACAATGTGTAGTCAGGATTCTCACTTAGCGGCAGTATATCTTCCCGGTTACATCGAAATGTAAAGTTCTTTCAAGGATTACGCTGAAATACTACATAGTTATTGATTCCTGCAGTTTACAAAAGGATGAATATCCCTACAACTTAGATTATTCTTCTGCGAGTTATTAATGGACCTTTATAGTTATGCACTGCCCATCTCTAACTAAGCTCCACCCACACTTCGCCGTGTTGGGATTGATCGATCCCCAAATGCCCGTACTATCAATTTCCTGAAAACTATACAGGTAAGCTGTTGAATATTTTGTAACTAATTTGACTTGGTGCTGTTGCTGCCTATGGCAGCAACAGCGCCCAGTCAAATTAGTTTCAAAATATTCAACAGCATATTTATTAAATAGTAAAGACATACAATTCATACAACAACGCATAGCCCGTCTTCAAATATGCGTTCGTGACGTACTTATCGACGTTATTCATGACGGCATTCATTGTGATGTCATTCTACACGTCGCGTAGTTGATTATGACGTCATAGGATGGATTGATAATGGGGAAAGGTCTATTGGATCCGAGCTGTCACTCAAGTATCTTACTCATTATCAAATGCGTCACGTGTTAGCGAACGTCACAATCTAAACTAGATTGCTCGGTCGATGATGCGCCATCATAAATCTCCATCTTCAACGCTTTCACCTTTTGTGCGCACCCACACCACCAACCCCACTCCACCTCTTCCACACGCACGCACGCATGAACGCACACACGCACGCACGCACCCACGCATACGCACACACACAAACACACATACACGCACACGCACACGCACACGCACACGCACGCACGCACGCACACACCACTCCCTGGTGGTGAGGGCCAAATGTAAATCTCCTCTTGCACTCTGCAATCGTAGGGGTAACTCACGTGCCAAATTTGATTGAATTCCGTCCATTGGTTTCGAAGGAGTTGCGTTACAATCAATTTAACCTTTTGCCCACAACCCCCATCCCACCCGACGCACGCCCGACCCTCACCCCGTCATGGGGCAGAGCCAAATGTAAATGTTCCCTTGCACTCCGCAATCAAATGGGTAACTGATAATCCAAATTTGGTTGAATTCCATCAAATTGTTTCAATTTCTTGAACTTTTGACGCCACGCACACCTCCCCCGTAGGCTGCGTCAAATGTAAATGTCCTCTTCCCCTCCACACTGATATGGGTAACTCACATACAAAATTCGGTCGCATTCTGTCCAATGGTTTCAGAGGAGTTGCCTTACAATAAATTGGTGCACGTTATACTTTGACATTTTGACCCCCTCCCACGATGGGCCGGAGCTAAATGTGAATGTTCCCTTCCACCACGCACTGATATGGATAACACACATACTAAATTTGGCCGAGTTCCGTCCCACTCTTTTGTGGGGTTTGCGTTACATCGATTTTCCTCATACACTACACAAGAGCGCACGCACGCACGTACGTACGCGCGCGCGTGCACACGCACGCACACACGCACGCACACACGCACGCACACACACTGCTGCCGCCGTGGCTGTTGCTGTCACAACTGCGGTCAAATTAGTTTCAAAGAATTAAACAACTTCTCTGCATAGTGACCTTGGGCTGCTGGGAATTCAGAGTTCAAAATGTATCTAAACGCGCGTGGAAAGTGGGCGGAGCTTAAGTAGAAATGGGCGGGACATAGCTAGAAATAGATCCTTCTGTTTATATGTATGACAAACCTGTCTGTGTGAGTGACACGTGTTCGCGCACCAAACATCGGTATTAACGAATCACGTTTAAATTTTAATTAATATCGCTAGGCTATATACCTCCTTATACCAGGACTCAGCTGGCGTTCCAATATTAATTTAATGGTCAAGTTGGTAGAAAACGACATCTGCAGTGATCTTCAGAAATTGTCCATTTGTAGGCTAAGAGAAGAATATAAATTTACCACTGGACGTACTGGCTCGGTAACATATCCAGTCATTCCAGTGGCAAATTTTCAAAAAATACTCTTCTTAGTCTGCAATTGGACACATTGGACACTGGCTAGGCTGAAATTTTAATTTTCTTTACCATTACACTTCTGATGAATGTCCATTTGAAGGATAACAGAAATCTTTTTTTGGTAAATTTTCGTTATAAAATTTATACAAATACTCTTGGCTGCTAAATTCAAAATTTCTGTGAAAGTTATTGGCAGTTAAGTGGTTAATTGAAATAAATAGTATTTTGAGCGCACGAGGAGTTAAAGGCTCTGAAATTCACCCGTCAAGCCAAAGGCCTGGGTGTAAATAAAGTGAACTGGAACTTCCCACCACAAGGACCTTAACCTTAATTTATGAATTCATTTCCTCACCCAATCACATGCCGTCATAATCAACTACGTGACGTGTATTCTGACGTGATAATTATGACGTCATGAATGATTCGATTAAGTCCGTCTTTAACGCTTAATAGTTCGAAACGTTGTACGAATTGCTTTTTTGCTATTTAAGCAACATGCTGTTGAATATTTTGAAACTAATTTGACTGAGCGATGTTGCTGCCATAGGCAGCAACAGCACCATGTCAAATTAGTTTCAAAATATTCAACAGCTTACATGTATAGTTTTCTGGAAATTGATAGCGGTCAGGGAGTTCAGAGATCGGTCGATCCGAATACGGACGTGGTGTGGGTGGAGCTTAGATTGAAATGGTCGGGGCATAGCTAAAAGTGGAACGGTCCATTAGCCTACCCTTAACATGATCAATGACCATTGCCTTTAACATGTGGAATCATTGAGAGCGAATACCCAATGCATGGTCTAGCTGCTTAAGGCTCTCAAATAGTAAATACCAGCCAGATTTTGGATATGCTTACAAATTACCTTGTTATTAGACCGGAAAATGCCCAGAATGTCGCTTCACGGACGATATGTGGAGTCACGTACAGAGTTAGCATAGAAGACGTATGGATTTACATCGGCATAGAAACACTTTCGAATAGGCGTAGGTCGTAAAGACTTGTATATGTTTATTAGGAAATAAAACCTGGCATGACATGTGAAATGCGATTTAATCATCTCCTTGCACTTTCCCAAAGGACAAATCCTTATTATATCCGGCAACACAACAACACGTACATTCCACCTAGATGTTGAAATAAACTGTATCGTGGATCTCTCTATCCAACAAAGATGCTTGACTGAAATATTCTCCACCGACCGTAACAGTCTTTACAACCATCTTGTTCTTCTTCTTCCAATTATGGTGAATCATCTCTAAAGAGTAGTATTTCACCCGGGTATTGGCAGGGAATCGAACGCACAACCGGCGAAAGCGCCTTGCCTCATACCCCACAAACGCTTCCACCACACCAACGCGTAGTACAAATTGACTCGATAGAACATAATTCAAATACAATACAATACAATACAATACAATACAATACAATACAAACAATACAAACAATACAAACAATACAATACAATACAATACAATACAATACAATACAATACAATACAATACAATACAATACAATACAATACAATACAATACAATACAATACAATACAATACAATACAATACAATACAATATCACCCAACGTCATTATCTCTTCGACCCGGTTCAAAGAAAGAAAACATTCGTGTAGCTTTCAAATACCGACTCAAATCCCAGTTGACACGATCAGGCCCGACTGGCTGCATGACCGATAGGCATTAGCACACGTCCAACAACAAATTGAGCAATCTGTCTGGTCATGAAAACTCAA
This sequence comes from Chaetoderma sp. LZ-2023a, assembly GCA_034401795.1. Lineage (NCBI taxonomy): Eukaryota > Metazoa > Mollusca > Caudofoveata > Chaetodermatida > Chaetodermatidae > Chaetoderma > Chaetoderma sp. LZ-2023a. Next base: position 60,217,214 of record CM067365.1, read on the forward strand.
CCTAGATGGCAGGGTGTACAAGACGCTTACTCTTTCGCGTTATGGTCTTAAAGGGATGATAATCTCATCTCAAATGTTACATTGCACTGAAAGATTATGGTATATAGATAACATATCATTCATATTCTTTCACATTCCCGTATATGTATCAGAATTATCTGCTTTGTAGTCTCGAGTAAATGTTGAACAGCGATCGCCATCATTTTCTCTCTTCAAGCCATAGTGTGTGATGGCATGCAAGTACCAATACCTTACATACTTTATTACTTAATCATCTTGTCGAATATTTTGAAACTAATTTGACTGGAAGTTGTTGCTGCCTAATGCAGCAACAACTTCCAGTCAGATTAGTTTCAAAATATGCAACAGCTTACCTGTATGGTTGCTGTTATACCACATTGCCAAGCTATAGATGGCACCTGTATGACTGAGCACATATACCGAGGCAGACACGCTAGATTTTTTCTGATTTGTTGAAAAGTAAATCATGCCAGCCATCATAAGCTGTAGAAATGTACCAACATTTAGCTACTAAAACCTGAATATCTTTCTTTAATAGTATGATCAGAAGCTTAAAGTTGCTTGCATAGTTTATGAGCGGTCTATTAGAGCATCTGTATTGCTATCGTGAGATGAGGTTAGTTATCCTTTAACAAAATTAATAAAAAGTTTGGCAATGTCGCTATTCCCACCATAGCATACATTAAAACTTAAATTTGTCACCATGTGTCAGGTCGTCTAAGGTTGTAAATTGAGAGAAGAGTATTACACGCGTGTATCCTCTCAGACAGAAACGCAGAGCAATCCAAAATAAACGTCCTTCATCTTTTACTGCACCGGAATCGCGTTCGATACGAAGTGAATGCGCTCTTAATCTCAATTTAGAAAAACTCGCTTACTGACCAAACGCTCTGTAAAACATAATTTTCTGTACTAAACGACAACTTGTAGAGCTTATAAGAACACAGTTTGTGGTTTCTATCTGAAACATCGATGCGTGATAATCACAGCGAGGCGCATAGCTTTTCCAGGGCAGCTTGAAATACAAGGTTGGGAGGAGGTTTAGGGGTGTGTGTGTGTAATTTCCGTTATTTCAGGTATTAAGCCTAATTACCCCAAAATTGTTGAGAAGTAATTTAATACAGGTACATTAATTAACAATATTCTCTGACGATGCGTGATACTCCAAGTAGGCTTTACTAGTAAATGGCAGCGGGTCAACAGAGATCATGCGTAGCCAAAATTTGACGGAGTGTGGGAGAAGAGCGATCAAGATTGGATATGGGCAATGAAGTGGTGATTAATGGAATTGGACACCATCAAGTGCAGCCGTGAAGAAATCTAGCGATGGCTGACTAACCACTTCAGCTGGCAGTGAATTCCACAACCTGGCGCTGTCTGGGATATAGTTGTGCTGATGTGCTAGTATGCGTACTAGCAGCCTATTGTTGTGACCCATTGTCTTGCTCTGTCCCCGTTTGCACATGTCGAGAGGGGTGTCCACAAGGTCATTCATGAGGCGGTTTATCATTGTTGATCTGGTTTTGGACTGTTTTTTCCGTAGGCTCTCCCATCCTACCTCATGGAGCATTTTGAGACGCTGCTGTGCCTTTGGTAGTCACGATGAGTGAAGCGAGCTCCGCGACGCTGGACCTGTACAAGATTTGTTTATGTTTTGCTGAGTGTGGGGAGACCAGACGTTATATGCATATTCTAGGATGGACAGAATCATGGTTGTGAAGTATTGCGACTTTTTGTTCTTTGGACATTGTTGAAACTTGCACTAGGGATAGGTAATTGTGCCAATTGCCATCTTTGCTGTGATGTCATTGTAGTAGTTCCTGGATATAAGTTCACTCCCAGGTACTTGGCATGATTCACAATTTCCATTTGCTGGCTGTGGGTATGGTATTCTGATGGTACCTTGGATCGGGTCTTTTGGTAATATGGAGGACACTTTGATGGGCGGACCTCCAAAAGTCGTTTACTCTCCCACTCCTGTAGTCTGGCAAGATCTTGCCGCAGAGCCTTGTATCAGTAGCAGACTTCGCCAATCTGTAAACTACACAGTCATCTGCAAGGAGACGTACAGTTGTTCCAACATATATGCATTCCGGCAGCTCGTTCATGAAAATGAGGAATAGCATGGATCCCAGAACTGATCCTTATGGATCAAACTAGGTCGTATTATGCGAGACAATGATCTGTCAGCATCGTTTACTGTAGGCTGTGGAACAAATGTAACGCCTTAGAAAACACATTTATGACAATGGAGGAATCCGAATTTAGCTATGTCCGGCCCATCTCTAGTTAAGCTCCACCTACGCTTTGACCGTGTATGGGATCGATCGATCCCTGACCACCCTGAATAACAATTTCCAGAAAACTATACAGGTACGCTGTTGAATATTTTGAAACTAATTTCAAATTATTTAACAAAATGTTTAATAAATAGACATACAATGCCGTCACTAATTAAGCGTTCGTGACGAACTTATCTACGTCATTCATGACGTAATTAATTATCACGTTATCTTACACATCACGTTGGTGATTTTGACGTCATATGATTGATGGATAAACTGGAAAGGGTACATTTCTTGCCAGATTCTTCTATGTGTCCCTTTCGTTACCAGGAGCAAACAACGGACCATTATCTTCTCCACTCTATGTCCATTCTACATCAACCATAGAATATTATCTTACAACGAATTTAAGGAAATCTCACCTTATCTTATACTAACCATTCATGTGATAGAATTTGCCACACATAATCCATCCCTGATATGTTAGCTTTTTTATCATGCCGACAACAAAAGATATTCAGGCTTTAGTAGCTAAATGTTGAAGGTTGTCATGATTTGCTTTTCACCCAATCAGAAGAGACCTAGCGTGTCCGCAAATAAGCTCAGTCATAGAGGTGCCATCTATAGTTTGACAATGCGGTATAAAAGCAATCATACACGTAGGCTGTTGAATATTTCTGAAACTAATTTGACTAAAAGTTGTTGGTTCCATAGGCAGCAATAAATTCCAGCTAAATTAGTTTCAAAATATTCACCAAGATTAATATTACATAATAATAAAGAATGTAATACTTTGGCACTTACACGGCATCGCACACTATCACTGGAGAAGACACAATGGCGGCGATCACTGTTCAACGTTTACGCGATATTACACAGCCAATAATTGTGATACAGATACGGGAATGTGACAAGATATAAATGATATGGAATAAATAAAACCTAATCTACCGGTGCAATATAACGTTTGAGATGATATTAATATCACTTTTATCTACACGACTATTATGCCATTACAATATGGCATTACGACCATACAACCGCTTGATGGGAATAAGAATTTCCATGCGTAAATAACTATCTACGTGTTCCAACTTCTCTGCGAATACAGTGATGACACTGGACGATTTCAATTAGTCCACGATCTCAAATCCAGTAGCCTTCATATTCCAGCGCACCCACCCCACCTACAACGCACGTTACCCAAGGAAAACTTCATATGAACAAGCTTGGATGAAGACCAGCCTCCAAAATATGGATTATCCTTTTTATGCAAGCATGTACTCTTTCATAATTTAAACTCTGCCAAGTGTGCATTTTTAAATTAATTATATCAATATGGACATACTCAATTGTTTTATTCTGCAAATCGTTTCTTGATTTGATAAGAAAAATAAACTGTAATTGTTTGCACTTGGTAGACGCATTAGTATGAGATATCTTTCTGTGTTCAGAGTTAACCAGCAAGGTTAAAAGAAAGGTAGAAAAATACAAGAGATTGGTGTGGCAGGTGAATCGTTCGCTGTCAATCTGAGCCAAATACTACAAATGATTTTAATTAATTAGCTTCAAATCGTCTTAAAAGGCATAGTTACATGTATGAAGCTCAGAGCACTGTAATAATCTGCTTGCCTATCTCCACCAAGGAGAATAACTCGGCACGAAGGTTAAAAGCAGGGGAAGCGTCTATAAGTAATGAACACCCTGATAGAAATGCGGACGTGTCATGAATGGAACTAGAAAATAGAGACCGCATAACTGGCTTAAAACAAATAAATAACTAGTACGTCAAAAATACTGTTTTATTTGAAGAAAAATCAGAATATTAGCAACAATACATATAATTTCACAAAGTTAGGATTAAAATACATAGTTCACTTAAGCATAGTATGCCTCTTCAAAAAAACGTCCCCTACCCCACCCACCCCAACCCCTTCGTTATTAAAAGCATTGCCACTGTTCTTACACTTTGCATCTAAAATCTCTCACTGTTAGTTACTACAGTTCATTATGTTCAAAATGTATAATAAATTATAAATTCATCAAAGACATACAATGTGTGCACATTAACAGCAGACTTTTCGATTTTCGTGACGGAATGAGTTCACATGTGTCGTATTTGGTTATGACATCAGACACTTGATTGGCAGATCTGATACCTCCATTATCAACAGTATGTAAATCAAATCGTCGTGTTGACTCATACGAGTTAATACCGTAAATTCTGCAACATCTATTTGTGATATGATAGAACTGAAGATTATTCCCTAGACTGTCTTGTGTATACCGCTAATTATGGTTATGTAGACCCCTAACCATGTTTGTGTAGACCCCCTGACCATGTTTGTGTATGTCAATGGTCATGTCTGTGTAAGATCCTGGCCATGTTTGTGTAGGACCACGTCCATGTATGTGTGGGCCCCTAATCATGTTTGTGTAGGATCCTAAACATGATTGTGTAGGCCCCTAATCATGTTTATGTACGCCCCTAAACATGTTTGAGTAGGCCCATATTAAGGTTTGTGCAGGCCCCTAACAAGGTTTGTGTCGGCTCGTAACTATGTTTGTGTGGGCGCTTGACCATGTTTATGTAGGCCCCTAACCATGTTTATGTAGGCCCCCGAACCATGTTTTTGTAGGCTCCTAATCAAGTTTGTGTAGGACCCTAACCATGTGTGTGCAGACCCCTAGCCATGTTTGTGTAGGCCTCTAACCATGTTTGTGTCGGCCCATAACCAGGTTTGTGTAGGTCCCTAACCATGCTTGTGTCGGCCCGTAACCAGGTTTGTGTAGGTCCCTAACCATGCTTGTGTCGGCCCGTAACTATGTGTGTGTAAGCCAGTAACCATGTTTATGTAGGCCCCTAACCATGTTTGTGTGGGCACCTAACAAGGTCTCTGTAGGCACGTAACTATGTTTGTGTAGGCCCCTAAGCTTTTTTGTGCAAGCCGCTAACCATGTTCCTGTAGGCCCCTAGCCATGTTTGTGTAGGCCCCTAACCATGTTCGTGTAGGCCCCTAGCCATGTTTGTGTAGGCCCCTAACCATGTTTGTGCAGGCCCCTAGTCATGTTTGTGTAGGTCCCTAACCATGTTTGTGTATGCCCATAACCATGTTTGTGCATGCCCATAACCATGTTTGTGTAGACCCCTAAACAGTCTCGTGTAGATTCCCGTGTAACAGCTAAACTTTCTTATGTAGACCACGAGCTTTTCTTGTGTAGGATTCTAATAATTCTCGTATAGGTCACAACCTTTCTTGCGTAGCCCGCTAAATAGTCTTGTGTAGGCCCTTATTCATTTTCCTGCAGGCCGTAGTCATTCATATGTAAAAAAGCTAACTCTTCTTGTGTAGGCTCCTAAACATTCTCGTGTAGGCCCATAAGACCTTTCTACTTTTAACTATGCCCCGCCCATCTCCAGCTAAGCTCCATCCACACCTCGCTCGTGTTGGGATCGATCGATCTCTGAACTCCCTGACTATCAATTTCCAGAAAAGTTTACAGGTAAGCTGTTGAATATTTTGGAACTAATTTGACTTGGCGCTATGGCAGCAACAGCGTCCAGTCAAAGTAATTTATATTCAACAGCATGTTTATTAAATCTTAGAGACATACAATTCGTAGAACTTGTCGGACAATTAAGAGTTAAAGACGGGTCAAATATAATCATTTATGACGTAATGATTATGACGTCATCCTACATGTGACGTAGTTAATTATTACGTCATATAGCGTCGGATGACGATGGATACACCTGGAAAGGTTCATTGCTCTTATGTAAGGCTAAACTATCCTTCTGCAGACCACTAAGTAGTTTTATGTAGGACATAATTATTCCCATGCACGCTCCTAAACATTCGTGTGTAGACCTTAGGTTTTCTTATGTAAACGCCTAACCTTTCTTCGCAGGCTCCTGTATGATCCTAACCATTCTTTCGTATACCCTAACCATGAAGTGTAGGCCCTAACCAGTCTTAGCAGCCCTTCGCCATTCTTGAGTATGCCTCTAACATTCTTGTCTCATGTCCGTAACCATTCATGGCTTGCTCTAAGTATCCATCCATCCATCCATCTATCCATCCTTCCATCCATCCATCCATCCATCCATCTATCCATCCATCCATCCATCTATACATCCATCCATCCATCCATCCATCCATCCACACACCCAACCACCCACCCAGCAAGCGAGCCAGGCACCCACCCACCCACCCGCCCGCCCACTCACCCACCCATCCATACATCCATCCATCCAGTGGTTCCCCCCCCCCCTTGAGATTAGTTGGGGTAAAGTGAATTAATCAGTAGGTCCCTGTAACAGGTAAAGCCTGGCATTGATCCTACATTATAGAGAAATCGCACACACGAATGCACACACACACACACACACACACACACACACACACACACACACACACACACACACACACACACACACACACACACACACACACACACACACACACACACACACACACACACACACACACACACACACACACACACACACACACACACACACACACACACACACACACACACACACACACACACACACACACACACACACATTCTCTCTCTCTCTCTCTCTCTCACTCACCCACTCACTCACTCACTCACTCACGCACGCACGCACGCACGCACATCTGAACGAATGCACGAATGCACGCAATAATACATGCACACAGTAATACATGCATGAATGCACGCAATAATGCATGCATGAACGCATGCACGAATGCATGCATGAACAGACGCACGAATGCATGCACGCACATACCCACCTACTAATGTACTCATGAATCAATGCACCCACACCCATATCCACATACACACAAGCGCACACATACACCCACGCAAGTATAGATGCACGCACGTACGGATGTAAGAGCACACACCCACACACATACACATATACGAACAAACGCACGGACGCACGCCCGCACGAACGCATGCACCACCGCACGCACGCACGCACTCCCGCAGACACACACACACTTTTGCAGACACACAACTAAAAGATGTCCTACGGATATGATTTCATGTTACCCCACCATTGATTTTGGTTGGGATTAGATTTATTTAAGAACATGTAGAGAGGGATGAAACCTTGTCATTGTTATCAGGAACTATGAGGGCTAACTTTGATCTTAATAACAAATCTTTCAGGTTTGGATTTCTATTGTAAGCTATTACTGGTCGTGCTTCGATCGGTTCCTTTAATTTAGATTGCAACTGTGAATATTCGTCTTTCATGGTTTTCGCTAATTCACCATTACGTCTATTGTATATGAGTTGAAATGGGATAATTTTGTTCTTTTGTGATATTCCTGAATCTACATTTATTCCAAATGGTACTTTTGTTTGGAGTGTTCTATCTAATCCAATGGCCTTCTCGTATTCTGCGAAACGAACTCGTTTCTTCTTCACTATCGAAGGTCGGAATTTGTTCTATTGGCAGCATTTCAAAATGATGCTCAACTGAATGATCAGGAAGTTGGAAATGTTGAGCAATTGGCGTATCTGCTGAGGTGTTAATATCAGAAACGTGGCGTCCAGCACGCACTCTAAATGCGTTTTTGTTTCACCAACATACTGTTTCTGGCAAAGGGCACAATTGCTCAAATAGACTACATTCTCAGAATCACAATGCATATTTGTTCGGATATGATATTCAGATTTAGTTTGAAAACTCAGGAATGTTTGTTGGTTTACAATAGAGTTGTTTACTTTGCATCTGTTTTTGTCGCATTTAGAAACTGATCCATTGCACATGATTGGATTATTGTGTTAATTTGGACAGGTTCAAGCTCGGGTCCGCTATGAGGTTTTAGATTTTCAAGCTCATTGATGGTGTCCGTCCGTCCGTCCATCCATCCATCCATCTAATCTATCTATCTATCTATCTATCTATCCATCCATCCACCCACCCACCCACCCACCCACCCATCCAACCAGCCACCCACCCACCCAGCCAGCCAGTCAGTCAGCCAGCCAGCCAGGCACCCACCCGCACGCCAACCCACCCACCCATCCATCCATCCATCCATCCATCTATCTATCTATCTATCTATCTATTTATCTATTCGCCTATTCGCCTATTCGCCTATTCGCCTATTCATCCCCTTTTCATGCTAAACGGAAATTAATCATGTCAGATTATTATGTCACCAACACTGAAACTAATGATTTCAAACTGCTTCAAAGGGTATTTTGAGAGAATGTCATGGCACAGGTGTTTCCTGGTTGTAAATCAATTTCTCTTTGTGATTCTGTTGAGTGCGCTTCTACAATTTCCCAAATTGCTCGGAATATTGTGTCATGATCTGAACATTCTGTTATTTCCGCAATGTATTTTCTAAGACGACACAAGTATTCCATCCGGAAATTCCTAATTAATTCTAGACGTATGATTTTAACAGAAATAAAAGCATAATTTCCTTCGATACCGTCCCTCATAGCAAATTACAAACTTAATTTCACTTTACGATTTATATTGAGGAAACAGACATAGCGACCGACAGCTGGTTCAAGCCACCTACTTGGAAATTGTACAGATATTACGTGTATTAAACATAAAAAGAGAAGCAATCGCTACAATAATATAGTGTGCTATGAAGTATCACGAAATCGTCTCCAGTATGATTTGTGCAAAACTAGATTTTTTGGCAGTTTTGAGTTGATTTTGAGGACAAAATTTCGGAAATGATGCTGTTTCAAATTTTTCGACTACCTTGACCCGCCCCCCACCCCCTCCCCATTTCAGGGTCTCTTTCCATCCGGTAAAGCTTCATGTAGGGGTTACGGCGATGCCGAATTCATGTATGATAATTATGATAGGCGTCGAAGTCAAGGTCATTATCTTATCGGGGCAGCAATAAAGCTAGCGGCATAGTACCTCTTTCTAGAGATTTTTAGGTACGGGGAGACGATTGGTGCCGTCTCCTTTGCGATCAGGCTGTCCTGTCATGCCAAAAATGCAAAAGGATTACCTTGAGCGCACAAATCCTACGGGATTGCAACTCATGCATACGCGCCAGGAAGGCCGTTCCGCATGCACCTTCCGTTGAAGACTGATGTACACGCACATTTGATCAGGTCACTCACAGTTCGAGGAGCGGCTGGAGGGGGTGGGTGGGTGGGATGAGACACGGCAAGGAACATAAAAACTTTCTGTTACGCTACATTTTGTTCAATAGGAGGAATGCAATGTGATGTAATGGAGAAATCTAGTTATAGCTATGCCCCACACATCTTTGGCAAAGCTCCACCCACACATCACCGTGCTGAGATCGAGCAATCCCTGCGCTGCCTGACTTTCAATTTCTAGAAAACTATACAGGTAAGCTGTTGAATATGTTGAAACGAATTTAACTGGGCGCTGTTGCTTCTTATGGCAACAACAGTGTCCAGACAAATTAGTTTCAAAATAGTAAACAGTCTCTTTATTACATAGTAAAGCCATACAATTCGGCCAACAACGCTTAGTCCATCATCAATTAAGAGTTCGTGACAAACATAGCTACTTCATCGGTGACGTCATTGATTGTGACATCCAGTCCCGCGTGCGAGAGAAGGCTTTTGAAATCAGAATCTTTCTCTTTCCCATGGCCAGCTGGTAGGCCTCAAATCGAATTGGCTTGGGTGTTTTTATGATTAGGTCTTGCAGGTACCTGGCATTAAACCGGAGTGGGGCGGTCAGATTAGCTTCTCTGTGATGGCAGGGGCCTGGTTGACGAGCTCTACATCTTCTGCTCGCTGTGCCACGGAATGTGTTCTGTTCCGTCGGTGTGCCTACTAATATGGTGAGGTCATCAACAGCAAACCAAATGTTCACCCTTTTCTTGACGAGATATGACAGACAAAATCCACCAATCTCCTTCATCTCATTAAGAGCGCCTTGCTCCATACGTTTTTCGAGGTCAAGGATCCTCTGGAAGTCGCTCCCAATCCAAACCCTCTAGAGGCTGTTGACAAGGTTCTTGTCACGCATTCTGAAATCGATGGCGGGGGGTCGGCCAATTGAGGAACCTCGTTTTTCCCAATCCCCGCTCATCTTTAGCTAAACTCCACACGCACTTCACCACATTCGTATCTCACGAGATCTACTTCGATACGAGATCGAGAAAAGTATCTCGTATGCATTGAGTAGCCATTGGCGTAGGGATTTCTATCAAAATATGGTGGCAGAAAGAATTGAAGCTTAAAAGGACATAAGCGCGCACCTAAATATGGTGGTAGAAAGAATTGCGGCTTAAAAGGACACAAGCGCTACACTCTTCAATATTAATTCACGTAAAACGAGATTATGTAGAGCCTATAGTAGTCTGTATGACAAGTAGTTAACAGAAAAATAGTCCCTCTGAATTCGTCGTAAAATTCGAATCTGTTCAAATCTGCCAAATCAAAATGAAGTCAGAAATTTGCTGACGTTGCGTAGATGCTGATATCACTCGAACCACTGGATGGATCGAGTCGACTTTAATGTCTGTATCAAGCAAGTGATACAGAGGCTTAGATGATACCAAAATCAACACGATATACAGTGTTCCTTTTACAGTCCGCTATGGAGATAGATTGGGTCCAGATCTGTCTGGTCTCCGAAGTGGAGTCTGTGTAACAGTGTAGTCGTAATGATGACGCGATAAGATGGCCGGTCATTACAGGAGAGATATATTCTCGATGAAGCCACACCTCTATTTTTAGATTTACTTCACCAGTGTTGGGATCGATCTATCCCTGAACTCCACAACTATCAATTTCCCGAAAACTATGCAGGTAAGCTGTTGAATAATTTGTAACTAATTCGAGTAGGTGCTGTTGCTGCCTATAGCGGCAACAGTGCCCAGTCAAATTAGTTTCAAAATATTCAACAGCATGTTTATTAAATAATAAAGACATACAATTCGTAAAACAACGCTCCGTCCGTCATCAAATAAGCGTTCGTGACGAACGTATCCATACCATTCATGGCGTCATTTATTATGACGTCATCCTGCATGGCACATAGTTGATTATGACGTCATATGATTGATGAATAAAGTGGAGAGGTCCATAGCGAGGGGTGTTTCGACAAGTTGCTGCAACCCATCGGGCTTCTTTGGATGATGCTCCACGTGGCAATGACTTCTTCGTTTCGCATTGTACGGAGCATGACTGCCAAAGATGAGATGGGTGAAGAGGAACTGGTGTAACAGAGGATCCTCTAAGTCATCAAAGCTACCGTTAAACGAGCAGTTTTCGTGCTGCATTATTCCCTCTCGTAGAATGGTGTCTATGTTATGCAAGTGGCCGTTTGAGTCATTGTTTTTCAGGAGGACAGGCCTAAGTTCAATCGCCTTAGTAACCGCTGCAGAGAGGACGAGGGCATCAGGCGAATTTTTGCGCAACGATCTGATGAATTGGACACATGGAAGCTGTTCAGTAATAATGATAAATTAGATACTGGAATTGCTGTCTCATGTAACCTCTACTCGGTACCTCTTCACAATGGACCTTTCCGTGTTTAGTTATGTCCCGCCCATCTCTAGCTAGCCTCCACCCACACCTCGCTCGTGTTGGGATCGATCGATCTCTGAACACCATAACTATCAATTTCCAAAAAAATACACAGATAAGCTGTTGAAGCAACAGGGCCCAGTCAAATTAGTTTCAAAATATTCAACTGCATGTTTATTAAATAGCAAAGAATTACAAAGACATACAATTCATACGTGTCGTGCAATTTCAGATTTGATGACCGTCTATATGGAACCCTTTGTGACGTAATGATTATGACGTCATCATACACGCGCTGAGCAGATTGTGACGTCAGCCGAGGTCTTGTGATGGATGGATAGTCCGGAAAAGTGAATTGTGCATTGAGAGTAGATATCTCTGAAGCTTCAGTGTGTGTGTGATACGTCTGTACAAACTTTAGGAAAGTCCGTTCCTGGATGTTGAGAAACTTTTGTAAAGAAGTGAGCCATCAATCACTCGATGTTATTAGTTGGAGATGTATTGTAAGCCTTATCATTCAACCCGCTCCTGTAATTGACATACTATGGACTCGTTATTAGTTTTGGACTGCTTTCAAGTATGCATTTAACAAGTTCGATAACAATTGGTGGAACATCTACTAGTCCTTCAGAAGCATAGTTCAGATTGTATATTTGCAATGGTGTAGCCACTGTTTGACTTTGACTTCACGTCTGGTATACTCCAAGAACAATAGATTATGCAGAATAATATGACAGCATTTACCTTTAGTATAAATCTTCATTAGGATCTTGTGATAATAATAACCGACTCATAACCATGTGCGCAGAGCACCGAGTCCCCGTTCTTCATTTAGTATGCCACTCCCCTTCTGTTCACATGTCAATGCGTCTACTAGGCTACGAATGATTATTAAGTTAGTAGCTATACATGTATAATACTAAGGACATTGACAGAGAATGAGTAACATAATTTAATTTAATCCGAAAAGACATTCAAAATGTTGTTTTGTATTTTTCTATCTGACATTCCCATCCGCAGTCCAGCCCCTCCCCACCCCACCCCCACCACACCCCAACCTCCAACACCACTCACTCCCCACTCTAACCCCAGCACCATCACCAACCCCAGTTGCCGACTCACACCAGCCACGATCCTACAAAATAAATGCGTAACTTTATTTTTAATTTTAATCATTTAAAGGTGTGTATTCACACCAAAATGCTTCAAAATTAAATTGTTAAGATTATATACTTTCAGACGCTTAAATTGTGTAATTCAATGTACTCCACACTGGTTAATGTACAAACTATTGGAGGCACAATTCTTTTGAGTAGAATCTTAGAATAAATCTTAGCATATGACGATTTCATTACATATAAATTAACATAGTTTTTTAAGTTGAGAAATGGAATTAGAGACACGAATCCCTAATTCAATTTGACAACTAAAAAATGTATGTTAATTTCAATGAAATGAAACAACCATACGCTAAGATTTATTTCGTTTCATTACATTTAGATACACAATTTAAGACTCTAAAAGTATACAAAATTAACACATTTATTTTCAAGTATTTTGGTTTGAATATGCAGCTTTAAACATTATTTTTAATTTGATTTGTTGCTAATATACATGTTTATTTCCGTGGAATCCACAGTCTGTCTTGTTCGTGTACTGAAATAGTTGGTGAATCCAGAGATTAAGGGTCGTCATTTTTGATAATTAACATTAACCTCCTATCAGTTTATAGAAAAACTGGCAACAGTATTTTTCGTCACCAGGGATGCAGTTAGATAGGCTTAAGACCATTTGCTAAGACCATGTTCTCACCAGAACCTTAATCGGGAATAACGCCATACTGAAGGCGTTATTCCTGATTGACACTCTAGTGATACCACGGCCTAAGATTCTACTCAAAAGAATTGTGCCTCCAATAGTTTGTACATTAACCATTGAACTAAACACGATATAATCTGAAATCTTAATACAGGAGTGCAAATGATCGAAATGTGCAATATGCTAGACAGTTTGCATTCCCACCTCCTGTATTTTAACACTATGCCGATTTTCATCAAAATGGTATCACGTAGATCCCCAGCGATGATAGCTAGATGGTGGTGAATTGGCTGATGAATTCAGTTTTAGCTGTGTCCCTACCCTCTCTAGTGTGGCTCGCGGGGTAGTGTCGGGACGTTCCGGTGTCTGGTGTCGACTCGCCACGTTGTATGTGCGTGACGAGTGATGACGCGGGTTAACTTCTGGTCTCGGGGTTACGGATCCCGTGCGATACTGCCCTATGGGTAACAAAGACCGACTCCTAAGGTCGGTGGAACTCAATCGTTCCGGTGGGGCCGTGGGACCATTGTCGTGAACATTAAACACAACAGTCTCATCCCAAGAGTTTGTGTCACCAGTATGCCTGTCCATAGGAATTTCGTGATCTATGGACTTACAAGATTTAATTGGTGACCTAATTAAAATAAGTCTGTACAATAGTTTTACCTAAACAGACCATCAAGTAAAATACAAGACATAGAGACAGCCTGATGAACCTTTAAATGCGGGACTCCTGGAGGTACCACACAGACTCGTAGGTCCGCAGAGGTATCCCCGCATGGGAGGCTCCCATACAGGAGATCGCTAATTAACTTAATATAGGCTATTATACCTCTAAGCTGAAGGGAAAAAAATTATCTTTTATAGTGTCGAAAAGCCATGTGCCTCCCGCAGGGACTACTCTTGCTACTAGTTTGGGTGAGAAGTAGTAGCCTCGCGCGGGCCGTCGCCACTGAATCCTTGCGAGAGGCAAGTGCCTCGCGCAGGCCTCCATCACAGGAAGTTAGAGCATTGGCCAAAAAAGGCCTACTATAATATTCAACCAAAATGCTGTAAAGAAAAGACCATAACTAGTGAAATTATGACTATTAGGTTGTGTGCTGTTTTACGTGAAGCGGGATGAGCGATTCCCGAGGGATTCCCATGCCACCATCTTATGTAGTCTCAAATATGCTGAATTAGTAGTTGCCGCTTTTATTTAGGCGGGCCTTCTTCTATGCCTAACCGAATATTTAGTTTTTAGAGACAAGAACTATTTTAGGCTGCAAATGGCGGACGCCTACCTAGCTTTTAGATACGGCTGTCATTGAGAACGGATGTCCTATGGCATTAATACTGAAGATAGTGTGCATACATGCTATTTCGCAAGATCTCCGAGCTGGGTGAGAATCCGGACATCTTGCTCCATAACTACATAAAACGTCACAGGACATTGGTTACGTTTGACAAAAGCAAGTTTAGGCAACTGATCTATCGTTACGGTGGGGGTAAGAGATACGAATACCCACCGTGAATGTCCTTCCCGTGAGGGTGTGGCAGATCTTAATATCATGCCCAGACATTCTTACGGAATTCGGTGGGGATGCGCATCTCGCCCGTCACCAGGTCCTATGGAGCTATCTTTTTAGCCTGATGTTAGGTTTAAACGCAAGTTGCCCAGTTATGCACTGCGGTGCGGGGGAATTGTCTAGCAGATGAAATAGGAAATAATAATAATTAAAATATGTTTTCGCAGTGTTTCCTACATTGGCAAGGATAACTAACTACTAGGTATCCGAAGATACACGGGAAATGTATGACACCACACCCTGGCCATCACCGCTTGGAAACCCCACTAGTTTTCCAGGGTCGGATCAGTCCATGGTGCGGATAGGGACATCCAAATAATTAAGAAGCCATAAGGCTTAGTTTAACATGAAGAGAGACAATAACTTATAGATATGAGGCCCAATAGGTATGTTGGCCAATTTTACACAACCTTGCCGGAGTGCGGGGCTAAATTATCACAACTACCGGAAAAGAGGCGTACACTATGTGTCTCTTGACGAAGAAATTGTCTCTAATCATATTAAACCTATCCTATCGAGCTGAATAGAAAAGCTTTTTAGTCGGTAGCATGCCGGGATAAACAGATTTATAGCACGGACTGCGACCTCAGTGAAAAATTGTTGGTGGCTGGAGAACGTGATGCATAAAAAATGTTGCTGTATAGTGTTTCCTACGTGCACTGCAGTCCTACATTTTCTACAAATAAACAAAACATATGAACTGATGGCTACTTGCCATATATAAAACTAACCAGTAATACATTGTGAAATGATAAGAATAATATATAAAGTACATGTTGACAGACCTACTACGGTGCGGTTAGCGAAAAACACCTTACAGAAAAATAGGAATAACTATAAACAGATACAGAAATTATAGCTAGCGGTCCTAAGACCGTTACGGTTCCTTTTAGTCATCGGGACCGTTTATACAGACAAAGTATAATTTTGAAAACTGTAATTAACGGAATAATTAAAATGTTAAGTATAGTTACTTGAATAGTCGGTAGCCATTCTTAAGGACGGGCTATCGTGTTACTGAAATTGATACGTCACCCTTGGTGTGACGTGAGTTGACACGTTCTCTGGAAGCTGGAAAGTTCCCCCATGTCGGTTCCCGCAAACAGGAGTCCCGTATGCATTTCAGGACGGGAACGGATCGAACTCAGGACGGTAATCACAATATAGGAATGTCTAACGAGCAGTCAGTAAGTAATACAATAACATTACTGCTAGGAAGAAAGTTCCCGTACGGCGATGGTACGGATGGAAGTTAATAACAACCCATTCATAAGTGGGAATTGTTGAATACGGATGAAGATACATAGCTAAGCTTAACGGTTCGGGGTACGTCAGTTAGGTCTTAAGACGTACCGGGCAAAGTTTACTTGCTGCAGTCAAAAGGTTTAAATAAACCTGCACGACATCAGTACGGGGGGGGGGGGGGGGGGGCGGCGGTTGAATAACCACCTTTTGGCGTGGCCGACAGAACATCGCTGCCTCTACATCTGTAGAATCACATATTCAGGCCGGGAAAGGCCTCGCCGCAAGTTTGTGTTCCGAGTTAGTTCTTGATTTATTCGTGAACAATATTCAAAAGTTCAAAAGAAATGCTCCCGAACAATCGGGAGATACAAAATTGCTTTTAGTGCGGTGGGTTGAATTGCTGCCGTGGCTACGGGAGAGAAACTTATATGTGACGTTGTTGATTATGACGTCATGTGATTGACCGATAAACCGGATTCCTCTATTGTTAGAATGGACTGATAAATTTCCAGCCATGACCCGCCCCTTTCTAGCTATGCCCCGCCCATTTCTAGCTAATATCTTTCCATTTTATGCAAATCGATTTATATACTTACAATCCTGAAATCAAATAACACCAATTTCAAGGTAACTGTATAGTCAATGTATGATGTATGATTACTGTATACTGCGGCTGTAGTAGCAGATACATCCTACAGCTGCAAGCAGTCCTTCTTCGCTTTTGCTCATGGTGTCTTGTCCGCAGCCAAAATCTTTTGCGTCCTCAGGTCCATTCTTGACTTGAGTGTACCACGTTTTGCTTTCTTGAGGACACCTCGTAGCACGCTTAGCAGATTTATGCAATGACGTCCTCTCCTGGATTTCTATTTGCTGGCTCCCATTAGGTCGAATTCCAAGGCTCTCTGCGCCGGTCTGTCTTCTGGCATCCTTAGCACATGGCCAAACATGGACCATCTTACCATCATAAGGCTGGTTTAACCTCGCCGTCTTCACCGACGCGGGCATGGTGATATACGTCAACCACGTTTACATTGTACGACGGACGCGAAACCGGCATGCAACGGACCTTCAGAATTTGTCCACTATAATTTAGACCTATAGTTTTAGCAAGGAACTGACCAAAACCCACACGGATAATGATAGTGAAAGTGAGCTGCTATGTTCGGGTAAGGTGCTTTTTCCAAGTGTGCGTAATCCGGCACCGTTATCCGTCTCCACCACCCGTCTCTATGAATGCCCTATGTTTTTTTTAAACTATGCATGCGTCACTGACCATGACGCCGAGATGCATGTAATAAAATGTTGCTGCAACTACTCCTGCTCCTGCTACTGCTGCTGCTGCTACTGCTACTTCTACTGCTACTGCTACTACTGCTGCTACATCTACTGCCACTGCTACTGCTACTGGTACTGCTACTGCTACTACTGCTGCTACATCTACTGCTACTACTACTACTGCTACTACTGCTACTACTGCTACTACTGCTACTACTGCTACTGCTAACCCCACTACTACTACTACTACTACTACTACTACTACTACTACTACTACTACTACTATTACTTATCCCCAATTCCCATTCTGTCCCGTTTTCAACGCCACCATGCAAAGAAATGCTTTAGATCTATGCAAATGTTGTGCGCGATGTAAGATTTCCTATTTAGATTTTACACCCAACAAGTTGAAAATGTTCATCTCGCTAGACTTTTCCAGATGTATCGCGAGCAATTTAATATCCGGCAACGTATTCACTCGACCCGATTTGTCGTTTACAAGACGTCGGCTACGTCAAATCGTCCTTAAAATTGTATCATGTATTTCAGCCTTTAGTGATCACCGCAAAAACGTTTAAAATAAAATTTGTAACCATCCGTATTGTATGGTGTTCTATTAATGCCGTCGCGCGTCGTGGGCGATAACAAGCATGCGATATTGTAGGAAAAGTCGTGCGTCGCGCGTCGTGGCCGATAAAAAGCATGCGATATTATTGTAAACGTCGTGCGTCATGGTGATAAAAAAATTTTGTTTTTAAAATTTGTGTCTTAATAGTCACAATATCGCCGGCGATATTATAAAATATCGCCATCGATTTTACAAAATATCGCCATCGCTATTACACAATATCGCCATCAATATTTTGTAATATTGACGGCGACGTTACAAAATATCGCCGTCAATATTTTGTAACATCGCCAGCGATATTGTGTAATGTCGTCGTCAATCGTGTGCCACAGGGTGTTCCAAAATGCCATGTGTGTCGTGCGTCACGCGTCGAGGGCGATAAAAAAGAATGTGTGTTTTAATAGTCACAATATCGCCGGCGATATTATAAAATATCGCCGTCGATATTACAAAATATCGCCATCAATATTGCAAAATATCGCCATCGATATTACGCAATATCGACGCAATCGTGTGCCAGATGGTGTTCCAAAAATGGCATTGTGCGTCGCCCGTCGAGGACGATAAAAAAATATCGCATGTTTTTTATCTCCCACGATGCACGACGTTTCCTACAATATCGCATGTTTTTATCACCCACGACGCGCGACGACATTAGTAGAGCACCGTAGTATTGTCTGCGGTCGTCGTAGTGTCTCAGACAATCTGTGACATGTAGCCGATTCTATGTTCCAATAAAATCTGGAGCATTTTCTAATGGAGGAATTCTCTTTTAGCTGTAACCCACCCCCATCTCATCTCTAGCTAAGCTCCACCCACGTATTCACAGTGTTGGGATCGATCGATCCCTGAACACCCTGGCTATAAATTTTCAGAAAACTATGCAGGTAAGCAGTTGAATATTTTGAAACTAGTTTGGCTGGGTGATGTTTTAACACATTTGCGCCAATTCAAATTAGTATCAACATATTCAACAATATGTTTATTAAATAGTAAAGCCATACAATTCGTACAACGCCTAGTCCGTCATCAATTAAGCGTTCGTGACTAACTTATCTACGCCATTTATGACGTCATTGATTATGACGTCAGCCTAAACGCCGCGTAGTTGATTATGACGTCATATGATTGATGGATAAACTGGAAAGGTACATTATATTACATTGCATTCCTGAATAGCATTTCATTACACATAATCGCAGACAATCGGCGACTTTGTTCTCATTGGGAAAAAGATTGACACAGTTTCCCGCAGATAATCTGCGACATTCTGCGACAATCTGGAAATTGTATTCGCATAAAATCTATAGTCTGTTGTAAATGATCTGCAACAATCGTATATCAATTATGTCCGGTTAGATATTTATGAGAACTAGAGTTATAAAACGTAAAATTCAAAAGTCAATTTTTATAGTCTCGCTTGACGATAGCATTTCGTATGTTTGTTCGTGCTTGGTTCTTGCACTGTGTAGCACGGTTCACGCCCATTGGCAGGTGGTAATTTCCCGTGTGCCAAGTAATGACTACCTTCTCTAGAAGAAGGTTTGTGAGGACCTGAGTACGAATCTGACGATTGACTTCTTGACCGTACATTCACGAGAGATACATTTAAAGGATTCTTTGACCAGCCTCTGTACCTTCTTGACCGATGGCTACTGGAATCGATGTGTGTTTCCGTCTCCCTATCACAGCATGATTTGAAGCACATTACCATTTGTGCTCGAAATTTCTTCGATACAAGATTGTAAATTATAGGATTTACCGCGTGGTTTATATACAAAATTATTCTAACGAAGTACACCAGGTTGAGATATTCTTCAAAGGTCAGGTGTCTAATATTTATAGACATTAACGCCATACATAGCGCTGTTAGTCTGTATGGCGCGTGAAACAAGAAGAAGAAGAACACGATCATTACCAGTATGCTTCCACTCTGTCTGCGTCTCTGGGTGCTGCGTATCGCCCTCTCATGGTTGGACAACAGAGGATTACTTATCGTACGTCTAAGAACTTTCGTGACTCGTGTATGGAGAACAAGGATGATTAAAAATGGTAGAAAGAACTCCACGGCCGTTAGCAATATCACGTAAACGCGCTGCCAAGGGTACACAAACGACACTTTGCAGACCTTAATCGGTGTCTTGTCGACCCACTTGGAATCCCGATACACAGTGATCAATATAAAGGGGCAGGAAATCAGCGCAGACAGCAGCCATAATCCTGACATGATCTTCACCTCCTTCATCACTGCCGCGTGGTGGTTCTGTATAGGCCAGCAGATGGCGCTGTGGCGGTTGATACAGATGTGTACAATGGTGAAGATTGACGCACAGGTAACACAATTCTCCAGGAATGGAACCAGCTTACCTGCAATTATAAAAGTCACAATTCATAATAGGACAATTCTACCACCGCGGACGCCGCCACCACCACATCCACCATCACCAACCACCACATCCACCATCGCTAGACGCTGATGACGAAGTCGATGCTGCTGCTGCTGCTACTACTACTACTACTACTGCTGCTGCTGCTGCTGCTGCTGTTGTTGTTGTTGTTGTTGTTGTTGATGGTGGTGATGGTGTTGCTGATGCTGTTGCTGTTGCTGTTGTTGCTGTTGGTTGCCTTTTCATTAGTCTTCCAACTGCGAAGCTCTGCAAAACGATAGCAAGTGTTCCGGTGTTGTTGCTTTTTCTTTCGCTATCGTCAGGATCAATATTAAATAATAGAGGGTGTTAGGGACTACAATGCACACGCTTGTATCATTCGTAAAAATTAAATGTGTCAATTAGATCGGCAGTCATCTTTGATTTCACCGACATTTTGCGAGTTTTCAAAATTCTTTTTCTCAGAAACCTCAGAAATCTCAGATGATTTATGAGGTAACTAAAGTTCTGTGGTCTAAATGACAACCCGAATCAAAATAGCTACAGAGAACCCGATTGGCGGCGTTGTTTGACGGCCTTCTTGATGACAACATAAATTACAAAATTGGGCTAT
The DNA here is from genome assembly GCA_034401795.1 of Chaetoderma sp. LZ-2023a. Classification (NCBI taxonomy): domain Eukaryota; kingdom Metazoa; phylum Mollusca; class Caudofoveata; order Chaetodermatida; family Chaetodermatidae; genus Chaetoderma; species Chaetoderma sp. LZ-2023a. Next base: position 60,238,552 of record CM067365.1, read on the forward strand.
TGACGATGCTTCATAGAAAGTAGATATCTATTAAAGACATGGCCGCCATGGACCACTCAATTTTGAGCACTAGGGAGGCCATTTTTAACCTTTTTATTCGAGATATCTTGATTCCGTCAATTGCCATACTTTAGTTATTTGAGCTCCAAAATTCGAATTTGCCACTTTCCAACATCATTAGTGTGACGTCCATCTTGGATTATTTAGCCACACTTTAACGGCATTGTTCTCCCGAACCTCAGCGTCTAGATCAACCAAACTGGCTCCAGCCAAAGTAATCTAACACCGCACAGAGCGCCTGAGCAAATGAACGAGATCACTGATCCTTGAGCCCTAGCATTAATGGAGTGTACCATATACAAGGGGATGGTGCTCGAAATTGCGTTACATCTCGATAGCCCGTAACCAAACTGGACGAGCCCAACCTCTTAATGTCCCATCTATCTGAATAGCACCAGCTTTTACATTAGTACCCATTTTACTCCTTGGTTGGAAGAGGTCGTGCAGTGAGGAGTAAAGAGGGTTCGCTATGCTTCCTTTGAGCATATTTACATTTAACTGTCTGACTGATGCGCCACCAGACAATAATTTTAATGGGCACTAACTCTGGACCTGCTGAATCTTTCAAAAAGAATTTGACAGAAGTTGTTGGTGGCTTAGCCACCAACAACTGTCAGTCAAATTGTTAAATTGCTTTCAAAATAATCAGCGTATCCAGAGTTAAACCCCATGGAAAATGTTGTTTGCGGAAGTTCAGCAGACAGCCAATTAATTGATACGACGCAATAGCAAAGATATCGATAAAAAATTAACGATTGAGGATCGATTTGACTGTCTGGTGGAATATATTATCCCGCACCCCCACCCACCCACGCACTCCCTACCACCCAGCCACCAGCCACCATCATCACTGACGGTTATGAAATGTACTCCTGATATATGAAATATGAGGACACGTTTCAATGAAACTTCGAATTCACTCAATCTATCAGAAATAATTCTGAAGTTATATTTGTGATTATATTGTGCTGTTCGTTGGCTAGATCTCTCAGTACAAACCTCGTGTGATAATTTTGATACGAAATGGTAGCTCATGTGAGATCCTTTGTACATATATGGCCAGGTTAACACGGCTATCGCAACTAATACCCAGGAAAACACAGTGCATGGCTAGAGTATAGGACTGGCACCATGCGGAATACATAGCTTGTATAAAGCGATGCATAGCGTGTATCGCGATACATAGCGTGTATCGCAATATTAGCGCAGGCCATATTCATGTATCACATAAATCTCGTAATATGGAGGTACACCTTTGATTAGCAACATTTTAAAAAATGTGTAGGGGTCTACCAACTACAATAGTCTAAATTGACTTTTCTAGCTTATCCATCCATCCATCACATGACGTCATAGTCAACTACGTGACATGTCGGATGACGTAATAATTAATAACGTTATGAATGACGTATATAAGTTTGTTACAAACGCATAATTGACTACGGACCAAGCGTTGTTGTATGACTTTACTATTTAATAAAGATGTTGTTGAATATTTTGAAACTAATTTGACGGGGCGCTGTTGTTGCTATAGGCAGCAACATCACCCAGTCAAATTAGTTTCAAACTATATAACAGTAGCTGTGTAGTTTTCTGGAAATTAATAGTCAGGAGTTCACGGATCGATCGATCCCACCACGAGCGAGGTGTTGGTTGAGCGTATTTAAAGATAGGTGGGGGCATAGCTAAAACTGGAACGCTCCATTATTGAGCTAGTCGCGCTTATTTTCGCCCCAAATTAAAGTTGATCTGTTATTTTTCCTTCTGAAATTAGTCCTATTTCCCATACCATCCTTTGGTGATCAAGATTGGGGACCTCATTAAGAAAATACATAATTACCATGATCAATATCTATGTGCTGGCCAAGATAAGAACGTTTGAGAAAGGTTCGCACTGGAGTGGCTGGCGCGGTAATCAAGCCAGTCACTCCAGTGCCCAGTTTCAAGTATAAAATATTCTTCTCTTGACCATTAAGATTACATTAATAAAGATAATTATCAAAGCAATTTTCAAAATCTTTGCTCCAGCTAGTCTTAATGACTATGGTACATTGAATGTGTATCGTGTCGTCAGTGGATAGATCCGATCTGTCACTCAAGCATATGATGTCATAGTTAATGATTTGTGCGGATTGGGGTCAATTTATATAGGCCTGCTTTGAATCCTGAATTCCCAGAATCCCAATTCATGCTAACTATACACGCTAACGAGTTTAATATTTTGAAACCGATATGACTGCTGGCTGTTCCTGCATATGGCAGCAACAGTCCCAGTCAAATTAGTTTCAAAATACTCATCAGAATATTTATTAAATGGTAAAGACATACAATTTGCACAGCTTTCGAAATGTTCCAGGTTCACAATTGAGTATTTCAGCCAATTATTATTTTGACGCAAGCTTACATGTGACATAATTGATTATGACGTAATATACTTGACTGACAAATCGGAGTCATCCATTACGTCACACGTATGCTGACGTCACATTCACATTGCTTTATGAATGACGTATCTAGGTCCATCATAAACATTGAATAGCCGATCATGTGTACGAATTGTATAGCTTTAGTATGTTTACAAACATTATGTTGTACATTTTGAAGGTAATTTGACTGGCCACTGGTGCCGCCATTGTTTCAAAATATTTAACAGGTTATCTGTATAGTTGCCTTGAAATTGGAATTCTTGGAATTCATGATTGAATGTAGGCCTGAATAAATCGATCCCAACGCTCGCAAAACATGGGAGGGCATAGATAGAAATGCACCCAACCCACTCCCTATTGTGTATTCTACGGTTTGATCCCAAAATATTATCTTAAAGGTGCACATTCACACTAAAATTGTTGAAAATAAAATGGTGAAACTTTTAGACTTTTAGATGCTTAAATTGTGTGCCTAGATGTAGTTAAACGAAACAAATCCTAACATTTGCTGATTTCATTACGTATAAATTAATCTAATTTTTTAAGTTCTGAAATTGAATTAGAGACACGAGTCTCTAATTCAATTTCACAACTTAAAAAATTTATATTAATTTATAAATAATGAAATCAGCACATGCTAAGACTTATTTCGTTTCATTGCATTGAGATACATAATGTACACATCTAAAAGTATACGATTTTAACAATTTTACTTTAAAGCATTTCGCTGTGAATGTGCACCTTTAAATGCCCTATTACAATACATTTATACTCACATATCACAGGTCCAAAGTACCAGACATCTTTTGCGTATATGTCTACCCATGCAGTGGGCATGCAGACAAGAAGCACTAACAGATCAGCAAGACAAAGATTCACCATTCCTATATTTACAGAATTCTTGAGCGATCGACTGCGGATGATAACTAAAGGCACGAGTATGTTACCGATCACACCGAGGAGTAATATCAACGCGTACATTATTGTCAGGATGACGAGTAAATACATCGGTGGTTCCGGTAGTAATTGTACTTTTGCAAAAGTTAAATTTCCAGAACGATATGTCGCGGTATCTGAATAAGTTATAGGCCTATCACCCGCCATTGTTACATTTGAACTGTTTGATGAAAGGTTCGTCCTTATATCATCGAAAACCTCCATTGCACGTATTAGTTCGGCCAAAGATAATAAAATCGTCTGGAAAAGTGAATTAAGACAATTTGTTTCGTCACCTCATTTACTTGTCCTCCGCACTCGCAATGAAAGACGACGTAAATCAACCTTTCGTGAATCCGATACGGGTAATAACCGCAGTTTCACAAATCTTCAGTTTTATATCTTTCCGTTCCACATTTGGTTTGGAATCCAACACCTAAAAATATCCATCCCTTGGCGGTGAAGTTGATTATCTCACGAATTATTTCTCCAATAACACTGTCATTGTGTAGCTTAAATTAATCCGCCGGATAACGTCGTCCACTCAAAACAACATTTCCTCAGCGCGCATTTCTTCGAATCCGTTGTCAGGAGAGACTGAGCTTCGAGGCGACGTTCTAGGTCGGTAACCGGCTATGGATGAGTAATATAGACAGAACTGCAACTAACCTTGACAGAAAATACACCTGCCTTGCGTTCCGTAGGGAAAACGTTTCAAAACGTTTTGCTAATCTGCAAACCTTTGACAATCTACTGTTTTCGCATCATTTAGGAACGTTTTCTCTATGGAGCGCAAGGCTGTCTTGTGAATGCAATTTGTACTCCTTTCAGGGCCGAACTTAAAGCGATACTAATCTCACCTCAAATGGTGTATTGCACTGATAGATTATGTTGTATATATTCCATATTATTCACCTTCCCTTATCTGTATAGCAAATTTCTGCTTTGTAATATCGAGAAAATGTTGAACAGTGATCTGCACCATTTTGTCTCTTCTCGCGATAGTGTGTGATGTCACGTAAGTGTCAATACATGACATTGTTTTATTATGTAACACGTATCTTGGTGAATATTGTGAAGCTAATTTGACTGGAAGTTGTTGCTGCCTAAGGCAGCAACAACTTCCATTCAAAATTAGTGTCACAATATTCAACCGCTTGCCTGTATGGTGGCTTTTATACCACATTGTCAAACTATAGATGGCACCTCTATTACTGAGCGCATATACCGAGGCAGACGCGCTAGGTTTTTTCTGATTTGTTGAAAAGTAAATCATAACAGACATCATAAGTTGTAGAAATGTACTAACATTCAGTTACTAAAGTCTGAATATCGTTCTTTGAGGGGATGATAAAAAGCTTAAACTTCCGTGCATAGTTTATGAGTAGCCTATTAGATCACCTGTATAGATATCATGAGATGAGGTTAGTTGTCCTTTAACACATCGCAACAAGTGCATTTGCACAGAACCACCCACATTTCCAGAGCCTAAAAAAGTCTCACACAAATGCGTTTGGCTTAATTTTTTAGGTCGCTGCATAAGTTCAAGTTACATGCATAGATACCGCACCTATAATACAACTAATAAATATGGCTAGATATTTGCAAAAGAAAACAATTTTGAAAACGATGTAAGAAATATTCTGTTGAATATTTTGAACATACATTGATTGTAATTGGATTGGAAAGCATTGCTGCATTGGATAACAATCATTTCCATTCTAATTATATTCAAAATATTTAACAGTATCTTATTTTGTGTTTGAAACATGTTATTTCTGAGTTGTACGGTATAAGACTGATGTGGGAAAGTCCCACGGCTCTCTGACCTCAGTCCTCAGGGGCCCATAGTAACATTACTGTTGAAAGTGGACCCAAGCTTTTTCATGATCCTAACGGCAGTTCCGAGGGTCCCGGGTATGAGTTTCAGAAATTTTGATCGGCCATTGTTCCTTTTATCGCAGATAATCACACCATCACACGTGACCAATATATGTATCCAATGTACCAACACATGTATCCAATGACAAGTAATTGTTCATCCACCATACCCAAACAATTCCTCTGACACATCTGTTGTGTACTACTGCGCTATGATTAGTAAGCAATTTCTACAACATTTGTTGGTTCGCTACGACATTTTAAAACGCTTGTATTCAGATGCAGTAACTGTTTTAGCAGCGTCGTTGTAGTTTATACGAGGGTTTTGAAGCAGACTACCAATATCGCGATATTGGGCCTATGTATCCGGCTCGCATCCCATGACTTTGTTCCACACGGTCGATAAATATTGCTAGAACACGACACGTTGCTTATTTTCAAGGCCATTTGACTGAGAGTCGTTGCTGCTTTAACTACTACCGGTACCGACTTCCCATCATTCAAGTTGTCTTGAAAATAATTAATAGTGGCGTAGGGTCTAACTATAGAGCGGTGTGGTAGGAAGGCCTAATACATCTTTCCCGCATTGACATAATTAATGACAATTAACAATAAATCTTAGAGAAAGAACATGCACGGCTTCCGCAATTACACACCATTGACGTAGACACTTGCTACAACCGTAATCCGGCAATAGCCGGCTAAAGAACAGCTAATAAATACCGGCAAATGTTTCCCAAACGAAATAAAACGTACTGTTGAATATTTTGAATATAATTGGATTTGAAGACATTGCTGCAGCATTGTCTTCCAATTCAATTATGTTCAAAATGTCCAACAGAACATTACTTACATCGGGCTCAAAGAAGCAAAATTGTACAAACTAAAATAAAATGTTTATGGTTTTGTTTTGCGGAAACATCTTGGCTTATTTCCTAGCTGCAGGCCCTATTGTAATTGTATAGTGTGTTCTGGGAGCTACTTATTCTCGGGTGAGAGAGAGAAGGGGGCGTATAGCCATTATCATTCGCCATGTGAAAGTCTATCATATATCATTCCTTTTACGGTTCCGAACATGTACTTTTGCAAAGGTGCATGATAAATCTCGTGAATAGATGCTTTAGGAATAAGCCTTTCCATCCACCATATGACGTCATTATAAACTATATGACATATAGAATGATATCGCAGTGAATGCCGTCATTATGACGTCATGAATGGCGTAGATAAGTACGCCACGTCATATTTGAAGACGGACTATGGGTTGCTGTACGAATTGCATGTCTTTACTATTTAATAAATATTCTGTTGAATATTTTGAAACAAATTTTACTGGGCGCGGTTGCTGCCATCGGCAGCAACAGCACTCAATTGAATTAGTTACAAAATATTTAAAAGCTTACCTGTATAGTTTTCTGGAAATTAATAGTCGATCGATCCCAACACGGACGGGGTGTGGGTGGAGCCTAGATAGACATGGGCGGGGCATAGCTAAAACTGGAAAGGTCCATTGTGTCAACCAGTAATCGTATGATCCTGTGTTTTATTCGTCTATTTTCACATCTGTATAATTATGGTGGTGTTCACGCTGGAGGGATAATCCGAAACAAGTCCGAAATAAGTCCCTTGATCGATCGATTGCAAGATTTCAAGATTCAAGATGTATTACTCCCAGATCATACATGTGATACATGGGGTATAAACATTATACACTTTATACAGTAGAAAGACAGTTTACATGTTATTTACATATCTCTAACGATTAACTGTTACCATGGAAACAAACAGTCTAGACCAAGTTCGACTGGCTAACCATAGTCAGTTTGCTGGTTTACTGAACACGCGCAGTTGCTATGCCCAGCCGAATGCTGGATAGTTAACTATAGTTCGTTGGTACCCGATTCCCTATTGAATTACTATTGCAGAAAATTTGGGCACCAGCCTCCATTAACCCATTCTGTCGTCTGTTTTGATAGCCTGCGAAAATGGGTTATTTTGGTACGCTACGACGTCAAAAAGCGTCCAAATGAAGGAATAGTGGGAAGGAATAAAGGTTTGGGAACATTGCCATTCAATAGGAAAGCATAATTTCATCAAACCTACGCTATATGGTGAAATAATTACACTTTTATATGCATTTATTCTTGGCACGTTAACTATTTCAAGTTCGACTGGGATCTAGTTAGCCATAGCTAACTATGGTTTGTGAATCGACCTTGACCCTAGATGTACTACAACAGCATGTTTCAAGGTATTATCCCTGTGGGCTATGTGTGTTGGATGTGCTTGTGCGATAGTTCATCCTTCCTTAAATTGCTTAATAATGGACCTTTCCCGGTTTAGCTATGACCCGTCCATCCCTAGTTAATCTCCGCCCACACCTCGCTCGTGTTGGGATCGATTGATCTCTGAACTTCTTGACTATCAATTTCCAAAAAACTATACAGGGAAACCTGTTGAATATTTTGAAACTAATTTGACTAGGTGCTGTTGCTGCCTAAGGCAGCAACAGTGCCCTGTCAAATTAGTTTCAAAATATTCAACAGAATGCTTATTAAATGGTAAAGACATATAATTCGCCCAACCTATCGGACTATTAAGCGTTAAAGAAGGATTATATCGAGTAATTCATGAGGTCATAATTATGACGTCATCAAACACGTCACTTAGTTGGCTATGACATCATAAGACGACATATGATCGATAGATAAACTTGGAAAGGTCCATTGCATTTATTAGTCGGTAAATCTTAGATAGTAGGTTCTTGTTATTAGGCTACTAGAGAATAATTGGGAAATCTTTCTAATAAATGGGCCGCTTACGGTAGTATTTACTTAACGTTTATAATCGCAATGTATGGAAAAGGTCACAAGTAAATATGTAATGAAACTCATCTCCAATTTCTTTTCTGTCACAAATACTGTATTTCCATTCTTCTCTTAATGTTATTTGACACTTTCCCCTTTTCTATTGTTAATGAATTGTTGCTGGTTCTAAATCTAGTAAACAATATTCTATTTCTATCATTGAGTATATATGTACGTCTGGAGCTGGTAACTTAAGCGTCGTACCTCATTTTAAGTGCACCCCATCAGCATTAATAAGAGTTACTCCGGATCTCAGATTCGACCGGAATTAAGTGAATATAACTATATTCTATATTCAATTGTATGCAAGCATTCCATGTAATGTTCCTGGGTCTTGGCATTTGACTCCAATAGATAAATGTGCTGCTATTTTCTTGTATATGTATACACAAATTGCCTCCTCGTTACTATTACGACAATGAACTTTTGCAAAGTTGTATTACATTCTAGAAACGCTTTTGCAATGCTGTATTACGATGAGTATTATGATCATACATAGAACACAGCATGTATATAACCGCTGTTTAATTTAGAAATAACCTTATTGTAAGCTGTTGATGTCTAAGATGGCAACATATTTTAGCATCTAACCTAATGTCAACCTGCATATTACCAATTATTAAGGAGACACATTCGATGCAAATGGTCATTGCAGCATTGCTTATAAGGGATTGATAATTGTTAGCATGAAGTTCACCATGAGGTTTAACCAGTTTGCTACCAAACATTAATGAGAATATTTTGGAATAAGCCTGTATCACACTTATGACAAAAGTTTAGAATACACTGATGGTGAAACTTGTCCAAGCTTAAAGGTCTTTTAAAAGTAAACTAGATTTGTCATATGAAATCGTATGAAATTACTATTTAGTCGATGTATTTTTAAGTACTAAAATGGGATACTGAATATCAAAAGTTACTTATCCATTTAGATCATAAACTACTCCATCGGCATTACTCTCCTTGACCATATCTTCGTCATCGATAAGCTGGATGTCACAATCTAGTAAGATGCATATCTTAAACCATTGGAAAGACACGTGCAGTGAGGAAGAGTAAACGAGCGAGAACATTTGCATGCTATCATGGCTAGGACTGAATTTGGAGCAGACACATGAATTTGAAGCAAAGACACAACCCATCCTGTCAGTGATCATCTCCTCTGTGGATCCAATCACCTCTACCTTTCATCCATTAACACATGACATTGGTGCATCGTAATTAGCTTGAAAACTTCTCCATATAGCTACTTAGTAGTTGGCTCACATTGTAAATTTTAAGATTCTTGTGATGACGTCACAAGATGATGATGACGTATAAGATAAAGCTACTCAAAAGATACTTGAAGTGAGATTCGGCTAGCCGTTTCAAAAGACTATTTACGGATGAATCTCCGGGCCTGAAGATGATAAGATGGTGAGGTTGGTGGTACCAACGTTTCTTAATCGAACACGAATATTGAGCCGAATGGCTGGCTTTTATTAATAAATCTAACAAATTGAATTTAAACTGCATATACATGAAGAGAATCCACAGGTAACGTTGGTTGTCGCAGAACTAAACTCACTGTGTGTACTTGACATACACAGACTACACAATAAATCTAACGGTATCTGTGATAACTTTATTCTACTTAACTTGAAACAAGCCAGACCTGCGCTAAGAATCAGAGTTGAATTATCTGATGAGATTTCTAGATTCGTTTCACTCGTGCGAGTGCCAAACGCGATAATTACATTCTCAAAGTTGCAGTGCGTATTTAAGTCATCAAAATCCATTTCATCAACTCTTCATAAGAATAGAATCATGCTCGTGGATTGGACAATCTCATCGCCCACGCGATGGCCCTATCCACTCCCTCGCCTTTCATCCCTTCCTAGAAGCGTTACCCGGATTCAAAACCGGCATGAGAAAGGCACGCAAAATGACAAAATCTGATGTGGAATAGTTTATCAATAAGTTTCTGATGTAGCAGAATAGTTTCACTTTAATTTATAAATAATTCTTAAAACTGAACTTGGTTACATCTTAACCAAAAACGACCAAGTTTGTTGCGCGATTATAGTCTACCCTTATTACATAAATAGAAGGTTACGTTCAACTCTCCCTTGATGCGACATGGCCAAGCACATGGTTGACTATGGTAACGAATTCCGCAACAAAATACATTGCAGGCGTAATCAAAACAACTCCTGCATACTGGTTGGTTCAATAGTTCTCGAGCCTAGCGCGCTACAACTTAATAGTATTTTTATAATACCATCAAAATATAGCGAGCCAGCTACAGAAGCCAGCCTGTAGTGCTGCGACTCAATGTCCAACACACATTTGCGTTACGAAAAATCCGTTGAACAACAAGTTAACAAATTTCCAAATATAATTACAAAGTGGATTCAAACACACACTAATATGAAATTGCTATTTGGCAGCAAACAATTTTCGTCAACACCATTACCGCACACAAACTGGCGGGTAAGCAGTGGTGAAAATAATACTAGCCGTAACTAATAACGCGTACGCACTAAGCCTTGAATGCATCAAAATGATATCACTTTCCTATACATTTCTATTCCGTACATGATAATAATGTATATACTGACTGTTGTGTGCGTGCGTGCGTATACGTTCGTCTGAGTGTCTGTATGTACATTACTGATGAAAACTGTCGCTGTATCAGTTCACTTTCTTGGTATCATGTACCAAGACGCTTAGCAAGATGCTTAGGCGTCGTGAGGCATACCCAACATGCACAGGTCACACATTGCCAACCGGAGCGCGCATTCTCCCACCAACAGCAACTGACGCATATTTACGACATAGTGTGCTTCTTAGGTGCATCGGCACATGGCAGAAGTTGATGAGGCTCAATATGTCCATTTTTTGCTGAGAATAACTAGCAGTGGAGCTCATTTACAGATGTAGTTGTGTATTGTGATGCACATAGACGACTTGTGACAGCTTTCAAGTTAGCAAACAATGGACCTTTCCGGTTTTAGCTATTCCCCGCCCTTCTCTTGCTATACTCCACCCACATCGCACTCGTGTTGGGATCGATCGATCTCTGAACAGCATGCCTATCTATTTAAAAAACTACACAGGTAAACTGTTGAATATTTTGAAACTAATTTGACTGAGTGCTGTTGCTGCCTTAGGCAGCAACAGCGCCCAGTCAAATTAGTTTCAAACTATTCAACGCATGTTTCTTAAATAGCAATGAATTACAAAGACATACAATTCATACAACGTGTCGGAGTATTTGAGATTTGATGACGGTCTATATGGAACCCTTTGTGACGTATGATTGTGAAGTCATCATACACGCGCTGAGCTGATTATGACGTCATACGAGGTTAGATGATAGATGGATACTCTGGAAAGGTGAATTCCTGAGATATATGCCACTCCTTTGACAGTTTCTGTAATGCTGATTTGATTATTCGAATTGGAAATACAGCGATTTTCGCACATCCCGCGAATGTACTAACACTGTCACATCCTGTAGAAGCATGCATACCTAGAATTGTGTCACATACAGATTCACTAAGCACTACTGCAAACATATCAACGTCTATGCACTTCACTCTCACAACCTTGACTTTGAAGGTTTCATAGCGATCCTATCGTCGATGGTCGTAGGCCTACCATGTCATTAGATGGTGCAAGATTAAAACTCGAGATGTTCTGTAAATCATTCGAATCAGTAAATGGATGAATAAACCTGTTTAGAATATCTACTGTAGAGACAACATCTTTCATAATTATCACGTGACTTAGCTCAGCATGATGCTGATGGTCACCACTTAGATCGAGTTTCTCACGAGACATTCAAATATATGCACTTCTATCTTCTGCAGTGAGGTAGTAACGGTTTACTGGTCCGCTCTTCAGACTACATCCACAAGTCCCATCTGGTGTTTTAGTATCTTTATTTGCAGTCTCTTCACAGACCTAGTATCTTACTATAGGTGTTAGATAGGCCTATCTGAACAGAAAATGCTCCTTGTTGAAAGCTTTGGTAGATATCTGGATGTTTTATTGGCATCTCTAGACATTTCAGCATAATAAAAACTTAGGCAGCGTGCATAATTCAACCTGTCATACCGCGGAAGGGTGGAACGTGTTGAAGCCATATGTAGAACCCAGTCACGCTCTGCTGGTGTACATATCATCCCAAAAACGGTGTCTCCTAATATGGCCATGTAGTTGACCCCAAAATGAAGATAATGCTCAATCGTCCTTTCTGAGAAATGTCATATATTGTGAAACATACAGCAACAGGTGGTTAGTTCTGCATTGTGACCTTAAAGGTGTCTGCTGATAGATCATAATCGAGGCCATTAATCACTTCGAGGCCTTCACTTAGCTGATTAATATGGTCTGGGTGGCACGGCAGCCTCCACTAGGTAAACCCCTTCCAAGCTAAATGGAGAAACGCTTCATACACATATTTATGTATATTGTACAGCTATGTTATTCTGATAACCTTCCATTACAGCAGACATTGATACTTCTGGGATAATCCGAGCATGTAGAAGAACGTTCTTAAATTTTTCTTGATACTTCCAGAAAATCTCCATTATTTTGGCCTAGACCAGCTGATCGAATATTTGCACAATTTTTTTTACAATTGTTACACATTCTTTATTTGCACAGATTACTTGAGTATCTCGTAAGAGTTAACATATTTGTTGCTGGGGCAACTAGCCTAAACTCATATCCTGTGAGACTGCCACATCCTCCCGCATAGTAAATCATGTCTGACTAATAATTTGTTGACGGGAAGTTTTGAGCATTTGTGATCGCACTTGCAACATCTGGGTCGACGTTTTTTAAGGGTTGAGGACCAATCTTCCTTCCAGGGACATAGATTGGCAACTAAAATTCCAGATTACCGATGTTATGTTTGGTCGATCTCGTGATTTTCGGGAATTCTGGTTTGAAAGGTAGCGCTCCAAACACTTTGGGTTGAACAAATACATGTATTCCATTAACCCTATGGGATGTACCTCCATCCGTTAACCTATCGTCCAATCTGCCAATATTCTCCATGACAACGTAGTGAACACATACATGTGCTTGAATATTATGGGGGATACCAATATCACTTTCCCTTGTTGCCAGTTTTGCCATGTACGATGCCGATTCATTGATCTCTCTTTTAAGAGCGTATACGAGGGTTCTCAACAAACTAAGTCTATTAATTACTTATTGGGGTAACATAGGGGCGCTAGTTGCATGCTTCCTCACAAGATGTGTATATTTAAACAGTCTTTAATAATATATGACTTCTTGATATACATGTGTGTAGGGATCCGTGCGGATTATGCGATTTTGAAAGGAGCGCAATTAGATTAATAAACCAGCCTTAAGCTACTAGTTTCAAATTGTTATCATGCATAGATGAACTCCTGACATGATAACCTTGCCAATGATACCAAATACCAGCTTTTTAGTACCGGTTGTCTAAAATTTGGGCTCAACCTGATGAACTATATGTCATGTTTTTATGTGTGCTTCGCTTAATTTTTAAAAGGTGTCTTAGAAATTCTTTAGAATTTTGTGCTTTTCGATTAAATTTCATTTTTTATTCCAATAATTTCACGGCCATAAATGAGGATCGGTTTTATCATATGGTGGTACAGTTTTGCTTGACAATCAATGGGTAGATCTAGCTCGTCTATCTAGAGCGAACACTGCTTTTCTGACCTGTTCAAATAGTTTCATCTCTGCAAAAAGTAGGCATCATTGTACGTAAAAAGTATACCTAGGTATTTATAATTATATAAGATATCTAATGTCTTAGTATTTAGATAGCATGAGAGTTTGTCACAATATACTACCAAATACCACAATCCTTGTTTTTGTCTACATTTACTTTTAGTTTCTACAAGTTGCAATAATTTTCAAATGCATTTAATGTCAGCCGGATGTCAGTTGCGTTTTCTCCTAGCATAATTGTACCGTCGGCATAGAGGGGTATTAAAAGTCTAAGTAGGCTCGCTAGTTCATCTTCTGTATTGACTAATTCTATTGATTTATAGTTTTGGTAGTCATTTTATTTTGAACAAATTTGGTCATTAAAAGGTTAATACATCTGTATAGAAAGTGGCTTCCATCTCATTACATACGACACACAATCGTTCTTCTCTAGAAATATTGTCCTATCTCACAGTTTCGATTTTTAATACTGTTGCTTGTTATTGAGGTGAAAAGTTTCGCTAGACAGCTGAATATTGTGATTGGTCTATAGTTTTTGGGATCATTTGAGTCAAAATCATTTGAGAAACGCGTTCTTGTATAAATGGGTCTTATGATACCCTCAGACCAAGCGTCGGGAATGTTAGACGAATCAAGTGTTTTATTAAAGGTTGGGCCCAACGTGTTCTGTGGACTTGATATACTAATTTATTACGGCGTCTGATCCAGCACCTTTATTGTATGCAGTTGTTAATGGACCCTTTCCAATTTAATCCATCTATCATATGACGTCATAATCAACTACGTGACGTGTAGGATCACGTATAATCAACCACGTCATGAATGAGGTAAATTAGTTTTGTCACGAACGCATAATTGGAGACAGACTAAACATTGTTGTACGAATTGTATGACTTTGTTATTTTATAAACATGCTGTTGAATATTTTGAAACTAATTTGACTGGGTGCTATTGCTGCTATAGCGCCAAATCAAATAAGTTTCAAAATATTCAATAGCTTACCTATATAGGTGTCTGGAAATTGATAGTTCAGGGATCGAGCGATACCAACACGAGCGATGTGTGGGTGGAGCTTAGAGCCTAAAGATTGGTGGGGCATAGATAAACCTGAAAAGGTCCATTAGCGGCTTCATTATCACGTGCCCTTTCGTTTAATGATCTGAAAGGAATACATGTTCTCAAGCCGTACTGGACAAGGGCTCGGCGTACCTTTTTCTTTTATTACTTTCCAGTAGTCTCAAGGTTTACTATTGCTCACGAGTCGAATTTTTAAGGTCTTTTGCTGGCATTTATCGTTGAACGTGTTATAGTTTGTTTGTAGATTCTACTTGTCTTTAGCACTTCCTTCCTATTCGTTTATGTTCTCTGATGCTTAAATTCAAGTCTTGCTTTATAGAATTCTTTACTGGTTACTTTGCAGTTGTTATCGAACCATGGGCGTTGACTTTTGTTTTTTACTTTGAACTTTATTAATTTTAATTTTGCCAATGACTTCATTTGCTTCGAAGTAAAGGTTTTGCGTTCAGCCCCGCACATGTTTAGTTCGCTCTAGAGAGCTTAAGCCGAATTAAGTCCAATCGATCACAAAATTTTGTTTTCCTCACGTAAGCCTTAGATACACTTAGACAAGCTATGACAAAATAAACGAATCTTTGAGATAGATCAGACTTACTTCGGTCTTACTTCAGATTAGTCATCTAGTGTGAACATCACCTAAGTTCTCTTTAGGTCGCGTTCACACTAGAGATTCAATCCGAAGTAACGGCATACTGACTGATTAACTAGCTAATACAAACACAACTTTAAACATCCGGATCACTAAGGAGCTGGCCATCAGTGTTGATCCTACGTGGTTCTCGTTAAATTTGAACCTTCAAAGTGTTTATAAATATGTTGCGGTATGGATGAATCCGATCTGTCGCTCAAGTATATGACGTCATAATAAATTACGTCACATGTAGGTTGACGTCACACTTATAATTCACAGAAGATGGAATAGTCCGTCAAGTGTACGAATTGTATGCATATAATGGGTTTACTATTTAATAAATATTCTTTTGAAAATTTTTAAACTAATTTGACTTGGCGCTGTTGCTGCCATAGGCAAAAACAACACACAGTCAAATTAGTTTCAAAATATTCAACAGCTTACCTGTATGGTTACGTTGATATTCGGATTCTGGGAATTTAGGGTTCGGTCGATCACAACTCGGGGAAAACGTGTGCGGAGCTTAGCTAGAAATAGGCGGGTCATAGAAATGAATCCGTCTGTTGACATTTAAAACAAAACTAGGCACATCCTATTTTTGCATATATCTCGGAAATGAGTACAAGATGAAATGAAAATCTAATTCCTGGAATATCAAGCTAAGAGCCAAAAATCGGAGAAGATTAACATTTGCCATTTTTACGAAATCGGATTATATCTATGATAAGATAGTAAATATTAATTATCTAATATAACTGTATACAATAACACGGCTTTCTAATTTCGAAATCGGATGATCATATATTTGCCTTTGCTAGCAGTAAATTGAAATACAAACTCGCCTTAACCCTTTCATTGCGAAGACGTTCAACACCAACTTCTGTAGTGGTCTTGGGGGAATGTTCATTTGCAGGCCAAGAGAAAACTGTTTTTTTGAAACTTTACCACTGGAATGACTGGCTCGGTAACCGAGCCAGTCATTCCAGAGGTAAATTTTCAAAATAGTCTTCTCTTGGCCTGCAAATAGACATTCAAGAAGGAAATATTTTTATTCGATTAACCAAATATAGCCATGAACATGTTAAATCACAGATCCCCGCTAATAACAACAATACTGGATAATATTGTGAAATTAATTATAATTTTCATTAGAGGTTCAAAGTAATGAATTCTCTTTTTTATTTAATCTGGACTTTCGGAGAATATGTGGCATAGCGGAAATTATTATCCACGTATTTAACTCCACCTTGTCTCAACTTAATGGCGGATTCCAATATATACATAGGAAGCATAAACACCCAATCATCTTAGTTTCAAAATATCCAACAGCTTACCTGTATAGTTTTTTGGAAATTGATAGTCAGTGATCTCAGGGATCGATCGATCCCAATACGAGCGAAGTGTGGGTGAAGCTAAGCTAAAGATTGGCGGGATATTGTTAAAACTGCAATTCTCCATTACGCTGATGTTCAAAATCGTAAAATATAAAGAAGCGTCGGTAAGTATCTCGTATCACATGTGTCAGTACGTATCGCGTATAACACGTGTCAGTAAGTATCCCGTATGACATGTGTCAGTAAGTATCCCGTATGACATGTGTCAGTAAGTATCCCGTATGTCATGTGTCAGTACATATGCCGTATGCCATGTTGAGAAGTCTGGAACTCTGATTTGGAACTAAAAGTGATGCTAACTGATACTGGTTTGATTATGTAGACTTGTCGGGCTTGTATCTGACTGCAGAAGATTCTCTGGGTTCGGAAAAGAACTTAAAACTTAATCATAGACTTAACGAATATATTTTTATTAACTGATATAACTGAATAAAGCAAATAAGTCGTATTGCAGACTATAAATAAATCTAAACTTTATCTATACAAACTTGGTTCCCAATTTTCAATCGATAAACACAAGAATTGCAGAGACTAACCAATTTAAATACTGAAACAGACGTTTACAAAGATATACACTATCTTCAGGATCATCACATGACGGAGTGATCTCGAACACTGTCAACAGTGCCTTATTTATTGTAAAAGGACGTTCATAACCATCGTCACACAACAGGAGCAAAAGAGGTAGTTCGGATTCTGATTGGTCAAGCCTCATTGCTCGCCAAATAGAATCCCAACAAACTCTCTTGAAGATGTGCGCACTTGACTAGTTTTAACTAGTTCTCGCTGGAAAGGTTCTGATTCTTCCTTCGACTATTCTATCCTCCCATCTTGTTTGTTCATCCATCCTTTATTCATAATTTAAATGTATATCATATTCCAGCATACAGCGTAAAATAGGTTACCACATCACATGCTCCTGACAATGTCATCCTGCTCATCTATCTATATACATGATATTTGTTACATAAATAAAAACAAGTGCGTACATGTTCAAACGCACACATACACACGCACACATATTACATAAATGGTTTCTCATAAACACTGTACATAAATCATGATGACGCTGTCGTGACGTGGAAGATATTTATAACTGAGATGAATCTATCAAAAGACTACTAAAAAGACTAACAGAAGATTTGGGCTTCAGGCTCGCCAGGTCATACGAATGGTCACTTAACTGCTGTGCTCCATCAACAGCACTCTAATCCCTCCCCACCCTTAATCACTCATGGAGAATTTACAATGTCATCTCATTTATAAGCACAATCCACACCATCTAACATAACACACAAAACTAAAACACGGAATAACATTATCTAGTCAATATACTGATGCGAATATCAATATGTAAACCATAACAGCATGCTTACTATTATTCTGTAATCATGAGGTTACTCACAATAATAACAAAATAAGATTTATGTACATAATAATAAATAAAATAAAATAATAATGATGATGAAGTATATCCGGCATGGCAAAACCATTAGATGAAAAACTGTACATAAAGTGACATCTAATGCTGCCACGCAGGTACAGCAAAAATGAACAATACAGTAAATAAGTACAAACTACATTACAATACGAAAATGCATGTCGGTCGGGCACTTATAGTACCAACCGGGTACTTTACTTAAAATGGTGCATCGAAAGAGACACCTGGGATCTGCATTACCGGAGTTGTCAGAACCGATAGTCCCGAGCTACGTTCCGTTGTGCTCGTCACTATCGTTGGTTCTTCATCACCCTGGCTCGGTTGATCAGCCCGAGTCAGCATATGGACCCAGTCATGCCTCAGCCCAGAGCTCCTCTGATTCTCCTCATCGGTACAGCATCATCTTAAACCCGCTAAGACATGCACCGATATGAAATAAATAATATAAGGAATATAATAATACATGTAGATAAAGCAATGATAATAACAGAGTTATGTCCTAACACGTTGATACCGGTCGCTTAGATATCTATTTCTGATAAAGGTGCTAGACTTACCAATTTGACCTTCTGTAAACGTTCCCACTTGGTATGCTCAAGGTGTCTAATTATTTGTGTCCGGTTCAGTATATCCATTACGGCGATGTTTGTCAAATTCTGTACTTGCGTTATTTTAGTATACTGGTGCTCATAGGCCATAATTGGCCTGTAGTGCCAACCAGATCCACTATATGCACATCGGCTAGGGTTTAACACATACACACCATTGGCAAGTTCCTGTTCCACCATTTCCTCTCCCGTGCAATGCATTTTAACCTTCTCCTCACAAGTTTGCAACACCATCCCCGTATACTGTCCCTTGAATAATTTGCTGCTAGTATCATTGGATATGGACAGCCGATTTTACATGCTGAAGATTTTCAATCTTCGGGTTTAATTTAGAAATATGTCTACTACACCTCTGGTAAGAATATGATGTAACGGTTGCTGCGACAACCTCTTATCAAAGATGCGGTAGCACGATTATCTGCTCGCCTCGTCGAAGGTGATGTGACGATATTTATACTTGATAATCTGGGCCTGATCTGACTGATGTTTCAGAACGTATAGATTCGCTACGGTGGTCTTCCGTAGTATCCAGATTTAATAAAACCAAACTCGTGCCTTGGTTATCAAGGTGATAGATTTATTAAGCTTAAACTAACTGTACATATAACTATAGTGGCTTTTGCTGCCACAAGTAAAAGATACTGACTTTATACAAGTTTGACTATATTTGATTACTTTACTTAAATTTAATGTTTCCTAACCCTAACACTATTTCAATGCACACAAACGACGGGACTCTCAATCTAACTTATTCAGCTCTTGATTTCGACCGGACTCCTGATTAAAAGTTAAAGTCCATTTTTTATACTTTTCTGGAGCTCCCTACCATGTTCGTTCTGGTTCTTCTTTCCAGAGTTTGATTCGATTCTCATTGATTGTGACGTCATCCTGACTAATCAAATCACGATTTTCTCTCTTATGAACAGAACACCGAACAAGTTAAGTGATGGAATCCTATCCGATAACCTCCCCAAATTTGATACTGATGGATGAGTGTTTCGACATTTTTCGTCTGGTTTTCTAATCTTCTTGGCGCCAGACGCTACCATGTCCATGTCCGGCCCCTTGCTTATTAGGCCTGCGCCTGCATTTTGCAAGGGTGTCACGACGTAGGTATCAAGTGGCATATCCACTTCACCACACCCGGCGCCGTATCTGGTGTCGTGGGTGTCGCCTCTATACAATTATAGAAATTCGGTCCCATTACCACGGTCTCATGGTAAGTCGGTCGTCGCCACGTTACTACGTCATTCTATGATTCATTCAATCTGTGCTACATACATATACTCTGTCCGTAGCCCCTACCAACGCTCTTGCTTGAATATTTAGAAAACTATTGGTCGTAACTTCTGCTGAATACGATAAAAGGTTATGCCGTGTCCGCAGCAACAACTTTCATCTTTCAACCACCGATAGATTCCATCAGCTCGCTGCCCTAAATCTTAGTCTATTCTATTCCAATTTTACTTACTGTATTAATTACATTTTCATGTTAGTTTCGCACATCGACTTGAGCACACACTAGATCGCGCTATTACATCTATTACATTTTTCGTTCATCGTGTTATCCGTTCCTTATCTCGCCTGGTATTCAAATATGGTAATTTACTGGGGTCTTAGACTGCAAATGTAAGATGTCCCCGGGGTCATGACCCCCCAGAAGACAATCCCATATCTACATACGGCCCTTAACCAAAGTTAATTGACTATCTCTCTTAAGGCCTTAAAGAGAGTGTCAACTAACTCGTTGTGGACTATCAACAACCCAAACCTATACCAGCAGCCTGGACGGATACCACCTGATATTCATCCAATTAGTCAAGATAATAATACAGGTCGATATATTATACACCAATACTTGTCCGAGTAGCGGAATGCTCGGAAATACGGTTAGTAGTATTTGTTAGTGTATGGTTGATAATTATACAAACATACATGTCCGGGTAGCTAACCGCCCCCGGAAACACATTAATGGCATCATTAAACCGTGGACGTAACCCGTCTCACGCGTAACTTAACAATAAAAGCGGGCAATCGGTACAGTTTAAAACAAGTGAATATATATATTACACAATGTATTAATATAAACTGCCGTTACAGCCATCAGTGACAACATGGTCAGCAGCGACACACTTTTCGCGTGTCGTAACGATTCGTCGTCATACGACACAACATTATAGTTCAAAACCTTAATCCTACAGTGCAAATACCATTACAGATCATGTGAATTTTTCCTATTCATAAAACAGTACACAGTACGGTGTCAAGATAAAGTTCGTGCCACAATCACTAATATTCACCAATTATTGTTCCAGTAGAAACATATAAAGTTAGTGCCAAAATGTCATGGTGATACCTCCAAGCGGTTTATGCTCACGTTAGGATCCACCACGTCAGCGTACATCTCCATCTCTATCCAGTCGGCAGCCGTCGGGTCGATCTCAGTCCCGGCGTTAGCGTTAGGCGACGACCCGGTTGCCATCAGCAGCGGCTCCCGTAGAGCTGCAGGTCTCGGGGGCTGCTGGGCCTGAATAGTCGGTGTACTCATTCGAATTGCAGTATGCGGTTCACTACTATGGGCCGCACGTGGCTTGCGTTTATGGGCCGCACGTGGCTTGCATTTAAGCACGTTCCACATGCGTGATAACACGCCACATTTATATAACATAAGCACAATTACTAGCACAACGACGAAGGAACCAGTTGAATATGATATGAAAGAATGTACCCCAATGCCATCGACCATCACTGGGTCGATCATGGACAACGGTGCTAGCGGTACGTACTTAGATTTTTGTAAATGGTCCCATGGCTGTAGTTTTAAATGGTCAACTATCATGGATTGATTTAGAACGCCGGACACATCCAAATGGGGCATCTCAATGGCCAGGCTAACCCGAGTGTACGTCCTACTATAAGACGCAACAGGTTCGAATTGCCAGCCCTTCCCGCTATAACCACATTCAGCAGACATTAATGCATATACCCCATTACCCACCACACAACGGTCGGTCAATCGTCCGTCACAGTGTATATCCATTGTTTCCCCGAACGTTTGCAACACAACGCCTATCTGCTTACCGGCAAACAATTTGCTAGAAGTTTCATTCGATTTGGAGAGCTGAATATTACAAGCACGGTCGGTCGTATTAGTTAACAGGCTTACAATGCATGGAACGTGGGTCTTGTCGACCCGTAGTGGACCATGACACACCCGGGGCTCCTCCCCACGACACGCGGATGGCGCGAAGTACCACCCAGTTTTGGTATCAAGACCGATGCTGGTCCGCGCTATCCGTACTTGCATGTAGTATCCCCGAGCACTCAGCGGTTCCGGCCACGCATGCAACCCGTATTCGATATATTCGCCCCCGTCAATTAGCGGTAACGTCGCTACGTAATGGAGTCGTGAGTCGTCTTTCCATAACGGATACACGACCACGTTGCGGTAGTACCACTGATATGGATGTATCAGTCGACTTCCTATACTAACTTGTTTGGCCACTGAATTTAGGTCAGCAGAACTGAATAATTCTTCCGTCAGCCTACCTAATTCTAGGGACGCCGTCTGTCTATGAAACTGCGCTGCTGCCCTCTGGTAACTATATACTACACTTTCGGCGGAATCAATAACGTGTCCCAGTCGCACTAATGCGTACAAGTCGGCATGTCGGGCGGCGTACACCTTAAACATATCGCTCACATTTTTAGTTAATTCTACTAGGCCAGTGGTAATTTCATTGATACGGTCAACGTTGGTATTGATCCCTACGAATGCCAGTTTCACATGGGACGCCAGTTCGTTGGAAAAATGTACCAGACGATTCACGTCCCCCATAGCAATTTTGACTATCTTTTTAATCGCATTTATATCACCCGAGGTAGCGGTACCAAATAGGGACGAGGCTATGTCCCCGACAAAGTTGAATAAGCCACGTTTGTGTCGTATACTGTCCCTACTCACCATATTTTGTTGTGTCTTAGCAGCGATCTTCCTAATATTGCTAACACGATGTTGCAAACCGAAAATGTCTCGAATGCTTAATGATGTCTTTCGGCCGACGTCCGCAATAAGAACACGGAATTGTGCTAACCGTTCCAGAAATCTGGCGGGCAAATATGGGTGGTCGATAGACACCACTACGGTCCATTCAGCCCGGATAATGGATATATCTTCTGGTTTAGTTATCATTACTCCGTTCGGTAACCTATGTACACTAGACGTCTTACACAATCCGTCTATTAAACATACTATGGTTACCATCACACTTAGTCGTAAAATATACATGATTCCACGCCCCGTGATGCTTACCGGTACAAAGCTAAAACCCACAATTTAAACGAGTAAATTTTTGTATCTTGCGAACGAATTCAGTTTTAATTGTTATGATATTTCACGCACTAGCTATTTGCGATGTTAAGTATAGCGATACAATACACCTATCGGCGGTTGTGCCGCCGAATAATGGCATTTATACGACTGATGAAATCAGCGTATAGCACGTCATCGTAAAGGGCGGAGTCTATTACGCCAATTCGGAGTCGCTTGTTAACGGATTCGCTGTCCCGCCCATACCCTTGCTTTCGCTTCAAGTCTAACCTGAGTCGCTTGCTGTCAGAATCGTCATCTGGTATATGTCTGCGCTTGCGCAGCATATAAGGATGCGACGGAAGCATCTCCATTGGTTCAGAGAGCAGCTCTGGTGCCGCCTCTGGAGCGTCAATTACCATGGGCTTAGGAGTTTTGATGACGTCATTTGGTGACTCATGGTTTCGACTGCGATTCGTACTGGGTTGCACCCTTTTCCGGTCAACCCTCTTACCCCCTGTACGCACCTCTGGCTCCATATCCGAAGCTGGTCGCTTCTTACGAGCCTGGGGTGTCGTATCAGCGTCGGTGACCATAGGTTCTGGTTCGGGCAACTTCGCCCTGGGGTGATGGCTAGCTTTCGTCCCCTTGGTAGGGTGACGAATGGGGCGTGGTCGCACCCCGTCCCAGCACATTTCCGAGTCGACTACGCGCAGCTTACATATATTAACTACACGCACCTTACCAGACCTCTGATGGCGGACGTGCGCCACAGGTCCGTTGATCTTAAAGATCTCATACTCGGGGTCACTGCGAGAGGTCAACTTCATCCTCTCCTCAGCTTTTACGACCACCGAGTCCCCCACTTTAAATTCACCAGCGTTTGCATGCTTATTGATTTGTTCCCTGTGAACCTCCCGAGATCTAGCTGTCCCTTCACGCGCACGCAGCAAGGCGTTGTTGAGATACGTCAGTCTCTCACCAAGGTCCTGCGACGCATCGATGGGAATGGCTTTCGGCAATCTCGCCCGTCGCCCATACGTCAAATAAAATGGCGTATATCCGGTCGTTGAATGACGAGTACTGCGGTACGCTGTCAAAGCCGCACCCAACTCGTCCTCCCACGCCCTCGAGGCATTGTTCACCCCTTTCTGGATTAACTCTTTAAGAGTGCGGTTGAATCTTTCAGTACGTCCATTGGTCTGCGGATGGTATGGGCTAGACCGTCTATGGTCGATACCGTGTTCCTTAAACCGCTCTTCCAGAGAATTGGAACAAAATTCTTTACCCTGATCGGTTATTACAATCTCAGGGACGCCATGACGCGCGACATACTCGTTGAAGAACTTTTCTTCCACATTTTGAGATGTCTTCGCTGCAATTGGATATGCTTCTGCCCACGCAGAACAGTGATCAATCACAGTCATGATATATATGTTACCCTTATTTGATTCTAATAATGGACCGATCAAATCCATTCCAATTATCTGACCCGGATAATTGGCCATGGGCATTTCACTATACCTAGGTCGGGTAGTGACGGGTCGGTTGACCTGGCACTTCGTACATGTTTCAAGTATACGAATTACGTCTTTTCTTAAAGACGTCCACACAAAAGAATCTCTTACCATACCGATGGTCTTCTGCAGACCTTGGTGACCAGCTCGTTCATGAGCCATCCGGAGCACTCTCTCACGGAACAGGGTAGGTAAGACAATTCTGGAGTACTCAGCGTCCAACGCTGAAGGCGTAATTAAAGAATACAAAATGCCATTCTTGACCATATACTCCTCCGGGGTGTTTTTGAACAACTCCGGGTATTCCTTGGTCTGCTCGGCACACAATTCGACATATGGTATGTCGAATGCTTCTAGAGGGACGTGGGGTAATACTCCCTCATCGACATCTGGTATCACAAAGTCGCCTGTATCTAACGTTGCGACTTCCACCGGTCGACGTAACCTGGATAACATGTCCGCTCGAATATTCTTCGAGCCTTGGATGTATTCAATTTTACATCCGTACTCGGCAATCAGTACCGCCCAGCGCTGCACTTTCGTGTTTTTAACTTCGCCCACAAACAAACTCTTTAGGGGTTTGTGGTCGGTATACACGGTAAACTGCGCGCCAAATAGATAAGGTCTAAGCTTCTTTAGCGCATATATTACCGCATAAGCTTCCTTTTCTATCACAGGCCAATTCAACTGACTGTCTTTAAGAGTAGAGCTAACATACTGAATCACCCGCTCAATACCCTTGTCATCTACCTGTACCAGTATCGCACCTATCGCATAGCTAGACGCATCAGTATACAACTTATATGGAGCATTCAAATTTGGATATGTGAGAACCGTCTCACTACAGAGCAAGTTTTGTAATTTCTTAAACGCTTGCTGTTCTTCCTGACCCCACTCAAAACGTTTATATTTCTTAGTCAATTCTATCAAAGGCTTAGCAATTTCCGCATAGCCTTGCACACAAGAGCGATAATAACCTGTAGCTCCAAGGAAACTTCTCACCTCACCCACATCGCGTGGTGGTGACAT
Source organism: Chaetoderma sp. LZ-2023a (assembly GCA_034401795.1). Classification (NCBI taxonomy): domain Eukaryota; kingdom Metazoa; phylum Mollusca; class Caudofoveata; order Chaetodermatida; family Chaetodermatidae; genus Chaetoderma; species Chaetoderma sp. LZ-2023a. The sequence goes on from CM067365.1 coordinate 60,264,446, forward strand.
TTCTCTTATGACCTTGACCTTCTGGACCTGAGGAGCCACTCCCTGTGCTGAAACACGATATCCTAACAAATCAACTGATGGTTGGGCGAAATCGCATTTAGATTTTTTCACTTGCAAATTATATTCTCGAATTCGACGCATAACTGTGCGCAAATGCTGTGCATGCTCAGCCGGGTTTCTTGAATATATGACTATATCGTCGACGAAAACATGCAGATATTTTCCCACGAACTCTCGGAAAATATCGTTCATTGCCCTCTGAAATACGGCACCTGAGTTCGCAAAACCGAACGGCATCCGAACAAAGTCGAACAAGCCTTCACTACAAACGAACGCTGTTTTCTCTATGTCTTGGCTGTCCATTGGTATCTGCCAATAGCCAGACTTCAAGTCCATAGTCGAAAATATCGTTGCGCCGCACATCGAATCAAAAATATCGGCTATGTTTGGCAGTGGATAACTATCCTTCTTGCACACAGAATTCAACTTTCTGTAGTCGACACAAAATCTAGTCCCCCCCCCGTCCTTTTTAGGGACCAACGTAATGGGCGACGCCCATGGCGATGACGACGGTCTTATGACGCCCGCTGCCAGCATTTCAGCCACTTGATTCTTGACTATATACTGCTTGGCCAACGGTAGACGGTAGGCTTTTTGCCTTATAGGATAAGCATCTCCTGTTGGTACCGTACACCTCACTTTGGGGACCAATCCTAATGTGTTTGGACGAGCCGTATCAAAGATATCGGCAAAGTCTACCATGACTTGGTCGATATCTTTGTATCCGGTCGTTTCTTTACAACTTGCATAGACATAATTTGTCTGTTCCCTATGTGGATAATCAAAGGGATATACATGGCCAAACCATACTACTATTTTGGCCTGATAGTCAATCTTTGCATTTCCCAGGTGCAAAGCGTCTGCTCCAAGTAAACATTCATGCCTCATTCTGGCCACAATTGTACTAGGGATGGGTCGGGCGTTTTCGAATTTTACTTGTGTTTCTCCCAACAACTTTATCGGGGAACCATTTACAGCCAAGAGCGTTCTTGCTCTTTTCAATGGCCTAGCATTCAACATGCTACGCCATATATCTTTACGAATTAAGGATGTGCTAGCACCGGTATCCACTAAGGCATGCAGGTACTTACCCTGATCCAATGGACCGTTTTTAGCCAATCTTAGACGGATTAGAAACCGCTCGGTCGGTATGCTTACCAACGGTCTCCTCCGTCCTGGTTTAACGAAGGGCTCCTTCGTCCACTGACCACTTCCGCGTAACTGTTCCGGCGGGAGGACGAATTGTGCCCAGCACCGTATGAATAACGGCCCATTTCATCCGTCCCCTCCCCGGTTAACACAAAACCGTCGCGGTCGACATACTCGTCACGGTCGCGTCTAGCATTGTTCATGTCCATGCGAACATTGCGCGAACACTCGCGAGGTGTAGCTTGTCGGTCGTCTGTACGTCGATCGTTCACCTCGTTAATGTCCATGTTAACGTCTTCTTCTCGTCGTCTCTTCACGGCGATTCGAGGTTGACTATTCAACGGCGATGGTGCACGATTTCTGCCATGCTGTGCTTGCGGGCAATCCCGTACGAAGTGTCCACTCTGACCACATTCGAAACATTTTACCGCTATGGCAGGATTCGTCTGCCTTCTCATATATTCCCCAAAACACTGCTGGGCTGTGTGTCCTTCTCTCCCGCACTGGTTACAGGTCATAGGCGGCGCCCGTCGCGGTTGTCGGGGTCGCTGGGCAGCCTGTCTACCAACATTCTCCCGCGGCCGTGCTGCTTGGCGGCAGTCACTTTTGTAATGGCCGATTTGTCCACAATTGTAGCAGGTAATGTTTGCGGCGCCTCTTGGCGATCTGCGTCCCGCTCCTGGATTAAGTTGCTTGGGTGGCGGGTTGCTGCTTTTCGCACGGGTGCGCTTCGTCGGGCCGCCGGTTTAGGTCGTTCTTGTGCCATTTGCACGTCCCGCACCAACCCGCATAGCTGTTCGATCATTTTAGCCTGCTGCACCATTTGGCTTTTTAACCCTTTCACAACTTGCCATACCTCTTTTTCCTCTGCTGTCTCCAACACATCAATCTCCATCCGTTCCTCGTCCCGGCCGCCGACTTTCATCGCCCTTAACAGGTCGTTACAGGTCTCTTCCTCTTCGGCAATCTCTATTGCCCGGGCCAATGTTGTCGTTCGTTTTCGGATTATCCTCTTACTCAACCCCTGGTCGCTGAGCGCTCGGAGGTAGATCCCCAAAACTGTTCGCTTGTTATCAGCATTGCTGTCCGGATACGCTCGTCGACTAGCTTCTATGTATCGCCTGTTAAATGATATTATAGTTTCATTTTTCCGCTGACGTGTGCCCTCAAGGTCATATTTGACCCGTTCATCCTCGTTGGAGGAGACGAAGTTCTTTGTAATATAGGCATAGAAGTCATCGTACGTTATTTCCTCCCGTACCTTGCCTGTCATAAACCCGTCTATTGCTTCGAGCTAGCTGGTCTCGGGCTGCCCTGGTAATCACGTAAGCAGGGATGCCCTCCAGTCGCCCCTCATTTGCGGTACACACCCTTTTTGTTTCGTCGAGAAACGTTCTCACCTCTTCGGGTACTACCCCGTCGCATGGTCGGATTCTGTATACGGTGTTCCGGATCTCCTTTCGGTACACTCGCTCGGTTTCCCGACGGTTACTGCTGTCGACGATGGCCCCCGCCATCGCTATGCCCATCGCCTGCATGGCGGCGACGGTTTCTGGTCTCAGCTGGTGTGCCAGGGGCACCTCCATGGGTGGCAGGGTTGGGTCAGCGTTCCTTTTGGGTCCCGTCGCCATTGTCGTCTCTATTTGTAATGGATACTAATCACCACTCTAGCCACACGTGGATGTTCTGTGTAACTGATAGCCGTGGTAATTTTACACACGGAATTATGTCCGTACTCCCTATGCTGCGTGGCTTGACACCCTTCTGATTGCTGGGCTACCGCTAGATACGTCGCCACTCGGTCCGCTACGTCCTTGACAACTATGGTCGTCGGTCGTCCCCCTTGTTCTTGGGCCATACGTTTCTATGTACTCACTGTTTAGCTTATCTGGATCCTGGCACGGCGAAGCCACTGAAGATTTTCAATCTTCGGGTTTAATTTAGAAATATGTCTACTACACCTCTGGTAAGAATATGATGTAACGGTTGCTGCGACAACCTCTTATCAAAGATGCGGTAGCACGATTATCTGCTCGCCTCGTCGAAGGTGATGTGACGATATTTATACTTGATAATCTGGGCCTGATCTGACTGATGTTTCAGAACGTATAGATTCGCTACGGTGGTCTTCCGTAGTATCCAGATTTAATAAAACCAAACTCGTGCCTTGGTTATCAAGGTGATAGATTTATTAAGCTTAAACTAACTGTACATATAACTATAGTGGCTTTTGCTGCCACAAGTAAAAGATACTGACTTTATACAAGTTTGACTATATTTGATTACTTTACTTAAATTTAATGTTTCCTAACCCTAACACTATTTCAATGCACACAAACGACGGGACTCTCAATCTAACTTATTCAGCTCTTGATTTCGACCGGACTCCTGATTAAAAGTTAAAGTCCATTTTTTATACTTTTCTGGAGCTCCCTACCATGTTCGTTCTGGTTCTTCTTTCCAGAGTTTGATTCGATTCTCATTGATTGTGACGTCATCCTGACTAATCAAATCACGATTTTCTCTCTTATGAACAGAACACCGAACAAGTTAAGTGATGGAATCCTATCCGATAACCTCCCCAAATTTGATACTGATGGATGAGTGTTTCGACATTTTTCGTCTGGTTTTCTAATCTTCTTGGCGCCAGATGCTACCATGTCCATGTCCGGCCCCTTGCTTATTAGGCCTGCGCCTGCATTTTGCAAGGGTGTCACGACGTAGGTATCAAGTGGCATATCCACTTCACCACACCCGGCGCCGTATCTGGTGTCGTGGGTGTCGCCTCTATACAATTATAGAAATTCGGTCCCATTACCACGGTCTCATGGTAAGTCGGTCGTCGCCACGTTACTACGTCATTCTATGATTCATTCAATCTGTGCTACATACATATACTCTGTCCGTAGCCCCTACCAACGCTCTTGCTTGAATATTTAGAAAACTATTGGTCGTAACTTCTGCTGAATACGATAAAAGGTTATGCCGTGACCGCAGCAACAACTTTCATCTTTCAACCACCAATAGATTCCATCAGCTCGCTGCCCTAAATCTTAGTCTATTCTATTCCAATTTTACTTACTGTATTAATTACATTTTCATGTTAGTTTCGCACATCGACTTGAGCACACACTAGATCGCGCTATTACATCTATTACATTTTTCGTTCATCGTGTTATCCGTTCCTTATCTCGCCTGGTATTCAAATATGGTAATTTACTGGGGTCTTAGACTGCAAATGTAAGATGTCCCCGGGGTCATGACCCCCCCAGAAGACAATCCCATATCTACAATGCGGAACTGGTAGTGTTGGTCAACATACTGACAATGCAGGGAACGTGGCTAGCATCAATTTGTAGATTACCCTCGCACACCTGCGGATTATCCCCTCGACATGCTGCTGGGTTAAAATACCACCATATACGGGTATCTAGACCGATGCTAGACACTGATAATTTTACTTGGACAATGGTACTGGTCAGGAATGGATACCATGCTCTACATACCTCCCATCATCAATCAATGGAAGCACAGCCATAAAATGTAAAGATGGTGGGTCCTTCCACATGGGCCACACAATAACATTATGATAATACCAATGAAAAGGGCCTATCAACTTTACTCCTGTATTGATTTGTTTGGCTATGTGAGATAAGTCTAAATGGCTAAATAATTCCTCAGTCAGTCTTCCTAGTGCAATAGACGCTGTCCTCCATCGGAACGTCATTGTCATTCGGCGATACTCGTAGGCAACACCTTCGATAGAGTCAATTGCCTGGCCTATCCGTACTAAAGTAAACAAGCATTGATTCCAAATTTACTGACTGGCTGTAAAATTATTTACTACATCGGTCACATTTCGTACTACGTCTGACAAGTCGTTGATTTGATCCCTCTTAACATTAAACGTCGGAGTAGAGATCTCGTACGTGAGATGTCAACTGGTTGATGTAGTGTATTAATTTATTAGCTTTTAACTTAGATACTTTATCAATCCCTTTCAATTCTTCTATATACTTCAACCAGAGATGAGGCTATGTCACCTACAAAATTTAGAAGGCCACGTCGTTGTCTAGAGAAAGAATTGCCATATGTTAATGGGAGTACAGCTACATTCTTGACACATTGAAGTCGATTTAGAAGACTAACTTAGTCATGTGAGGACAATATCGTTTTTGATTAAGCAATTTCAATTACTTCGTCTATGGATTTAATATGATCATCAAACTTGACTGGTAAACGGGGAGAAGAAATAGAAATAAGAATGGTCCATTCAGCTCTAATAACTGAAATAGGAACATGTTGAGTAATACGCAGTTTTGGATTGTTCTGAATGTCGGGAGATGTTATTCCATCAACAGCAGGAAAAAACAAAAATGTTAACAATATTATCATACTGATATAGAACATAAACAGAGACATCATAGGAATATTTTGATAATTCGCTTAGCACGCATGGAATTACGAAAAGCGATCGATAACAGCAGTTATAATGCGAATGAACTGCACATCAGACACCGGTTGACTAATCACACCGATGCGAGGTTGTTTTCTCTTTGCGGCACTGAAGTAATCTGGCCTATGCAGACACTTGCGCAATCCATACCTTGAACTTGGCCGTGGCCAAATATATGTCTGGACTCAGCCGGAGTTAAATCCCTCATTATTGCATCATCGTCTGTTATTACTGATTGTGCCATCTCCTCAACATCCATAATTGACTCACTAATGGGTTCTTCCACCTCGGATTGAACGGGTACCTCCCTTGATGGACTAGGTGGCTCCTTAGCTCGTGAAGGACCAGGTTCCCCTACCGGAACAATAGGTGGGAAGGTTCCTTACAGAATTCACTCAGTTTTTCTAGATATGGATGGCTAGTGACAATGCCTTTACCAGGCTTCCTGATGGACCATTCTTGAACAGTGTCCCAACACATTTCAAGGTCTACAATTCTGAGCTTGTACATGTTAAGAACTCGAGTCTTTCCAGATCTCTGATGGCGAATATGGGCCACAGGGCCATTGATCCGATAGAATTCATACTCCGGATCATTGCGGGTAGCGAGCTTCATAGGCTCATTCGCCACCACTACGACTGCGTCTCCTACCCAAAACTCTGCTGCATTCGCCCATTTGTTAATTGCTTCCCGATGATGTGCCCTCAATGCTTCAGGTGACATACAGGCATGGATCAAGGCGTTTTTCAAGATGGTAAGATGATCGCCAAGATCCTGAAAACCATCTGCGTGTATTGCAATAGGCAATCGACCGTGTCGGTCATAGGTCATAGGTCATAGGAGTATAATAAGTCATGGCATGATGAGTGTTGTGGTATGCCATCAATGCAGAACCCAACTCGTTTTCCCATGCCTGAGCCTGATTAATAACTCCTTTCTGGATCAACTCCTTCAGGGTGCGATTAAATCACTCCATCCTACCATTTGTCTGAGGATGGTATGGACTAGTTCTATAATGATCTATCCCATAGTCAATGTACAAGATTGTCAACTCCTGCTTATTGAACTCACCCTCCTGATCAGTAATCAGGATTTCTGGGACACCATGTCTTGCACAGTACTCATTAAAGAACTTATCTTTAACTTCCTCTTCTGCCCTCTTCGACGGGATGGGATAGAGTTCCGCCCATGCAGAACAATCATCAATTATCATCAGAATATAACGATTGCAATGACTCTACAAATGGGTCAGCAAAATCCATGCTCACTATCTGTCTGGGGTATTTAGCCATAGGCATCTCCATGTACTTCGGATGGGTAGCGAAAGGGCAGTGTACCTGGCATGTGGCACATCGATCCAGCATCTCTATAAAGGCTTTCCTCAAAGACTTCCATAGAAACGAGTCTCGAATGAGACACAGCATCTTCTGTAGACCTTGATGACCTGCCCGTCAGTGCACTTCTTCCAGCATGTGCTTGCGATACCATGATGGCAACACCAGACGAGGGTAGTCAGCATCAAAAACTGGTGGTGCACGCGTGCAATACAGGGAACCATTATGCACTGCATAACCTTCAGGTACCTCTGTGAACATCTTCGGAAATTCTTTGAGTTGGTTGACACATAATTCCTCATAAGGGATATCATATACTTCTAGAGGTATATACAGGAGAATACTGTCTTCTACCTCCGGAATCATGTAGTCACCAGTGTTGAACATTGCAGCTTCCTGTGGTTGTCTCAGACATGACAACATGTCCGCTTGGACATTATGGGCACCCTTGATTTACTCAATCTTGCACCCATACTCAGCTATCAGCACAGCCCATCATTGGACCTTCGTGTTTCTCACCTCTCCCACAAACAAACTCTTAAGAAGTTTGTGGTCGGTAAACATGGTAAACTCAGCTCCAAACATATAGGGCCACAATTTCTTCAGGGTGTAGACCACAGTGTAAGCCTCTTTTTCATTGACTGGCCAGTTTAACTGGCTGTCCTTAAGAGTACTGCTTACGTACTGAATAACATTCTCCATTCCCTGATCATCTTCTTGAATGAGAATAGCACTTATCGCATAAAAAGAAGCGTCGGTATACAAACGGTACAGCTTTTGCAAATTGGGATATGCCAGCACTGTTCTACTACAGAGCAAGCCCTTCAACTTGTCAAAAGCTAACTGCTGTTCAGTCCCCAACTCAAACCGTTTGTACTTATTGGTCAGTTCTATCAGTGGCCTTGCCATTTCTGCACAGCCTGGCATGCATGACCGATAATAGCTGCTAGTGCCTAGTATTGTTCTGACTCCACAAAGATCCTGCGGAGGTGCCATTTCATGAATGACATCCACCTTCTGTGCTTCCTGACTTACTTGCGAAATCGCACTTCTTCCATTTGAGCTGCAAATTTTGCTCGCGTAATCACCCCATCACGAGCATCACGTGATATGCATGCTCTTCAGGACTTCTAGAAAATACAACTTCATCATCGACGAAAACGTGCATGAATTTATTTACGTACCCACGAAAAACAGAATTCATAGCCCTCTGAAAAACTGCTCCACTGTTCCGATAACTAAAAGGCATACGAGTTCATTCAAAAAGACCTTCAGAACAGACGAACGCTGTCTTCTTGATGTCTTGGCTGGCCATTGGTATCTGCCAATATCCAGACTTCAAATCCATCATAGAAAAGAGGGTAGAGACTTACATGCTATCAAAAATATCTGAAATATTTGGCAATGGATAAATGTCTCGGGGTACTACCTCATTCAATTTTCTGTAGTTGATGCAGAAATGGGTTGTCCCATCCTTCTTGGGCACCAGGGTAATCGGTGATGCCCAAGGTGATGAAGATGGTCGAATCACACCCGCGTCTAGCATTTCCTTAATCTGATAGTGTACAACAGGTGCTTTTAACAATGGCATTCTATATGGACGTTGTCTAATGGGAGGGTGATCAGTAGGGATTGCACATTCCACAAACGGATTCCTACCTAGTTCCTTAGGACGAGCGGTATCAAAATGATCAGCATAGTCACTAAGAACTTTGTCAATAATTTTGTAACTGGTTGTCTCCGTGATACTGGCTTCAGCGTAATATCGCGTCTGGTGCCTATAGGGAATATCTAATGGGAAGATCTTGCCAAACTACTCCATTTCCCCCTTCCTGTAATTTATTACTGCTCCACCCACATGCAATGCATCCACCTCAACTAATGCCTCATGATTCATATGTTTTAATGATTATGACGGGAATCGGCAGAGCACCTTGAAATTTGACCTCTGTCTCGCCTAATACGTCAATTGGTGAGCCGTATCTGGGCTTTCCTTAACAGTCTCAAGCCAAGCATACGCTTCCAAATTTCACTTCTAATCAGTGACGTACTAGCACCAGTATCCACTAGAATATCGATACTATATTTACCGGTATCAACGTTGCGACCAATATTGTTGTCTAAGTGCAGTCGGACCAGTTACCTCTCAGTTGCATGTTCCCGCCATCGGTGTTTCCGGTCGTCGGCTGTCTCCAGATACCACATTGGCATAGCTTCATCATCTAACATCATTAGTCCCTCCTCGATGTTCTGTCGGCGTGGCATGGCCACCCCAGAACCTCCCATATGCGTACATGTTCACACCGCTCAGCGTGAACCCATCTCTGTCAGAATATTCATCATGATTTACGCGGTTTCGATTGTCCCTTTTAACATTTGCTGATCCCCATGCTGGTGTTACCTTGTCCACTTCCATACAGGTGCTTCCATATGGGGTGCAGATCTTAGGGGTACATAATACGGGCACTTATTATCAGAATGTTAAGACTGACCACATTTCCTGCATCGGTCATTGAATATCATCTGGTCATTCTGAGTCAGTTGGCTTCAGCACTGAGATGCGTAGTGTCCTCTCTTACCACAATAAAAGCCTGTTACATTGGGTTGACTGTTCTGCATATTTTGACTACTACTATTAACATTGTTTGGTTTTGAACTACGACAATTTCAGGAAATGTGTCCTGTTTTCCCGCAATTATAACACGTTTTGTTCTGATTTTTGTTCTGTTGCTGCTGATTGTTCTGTTGTTGTTGTGGTCGGTTCGGCTTATTTGGACAATTTCGTTTAATGTGTCCCTCTTCATTGCATTCGAAACACCTAATCGGCTCCTTCTTCTGATTACTGTGCATTTGCATCAGGGCTGGTGTATTTGTTTGGGAAATCCTCGAAGCAATTGACTTCATTAACTGCTCTTGCATCCCTATGATCATTGAATATACATCCTTCATCATTTTGTCCTGTTTTATCTCGAGTTTTTCCAGTCATTGGTCGGCCGTCATTGCTCGTATTTGTCTGTATCCTACGTCCACATCCATATCTTCTTCATGTCGTGTTGGGATAAGATGCATGGCATCGAGTAGATCGTCTAAATCTCCTTGCTGTTTGGTGAAAGTTATGGCTTCCTCTAGTGTCTTGTTTCCTTTGATAACAAATCGCCATGCTAGAGCAACATTGGATAGCACTCGAATATATGCACGTACTACGATTCTTTTGCTATCTTCATTGATGTCGGGGTAGGTGTTCTTGGATAAGGTTCGAAATCTTCTGTTAAAGGTGTTGATTTTTTCGCCTTGTTTCTGCTTAACGGTCTCTAGTTCGCACTTAGTGTGCTCTTCCTCATTCACAGATACAAACAATTTCACAATGTATCAATAAAGCTTGTCCCAAGTGATTCTCTTTCTAGCTTGGTTCGACAGATAGCCCTCAATATCTGTATGTAGTTGTTCCCTTGTGGTCCAAATTATGACATAAGCTGCGTCTCCCAGTTGATTTGGGGGCATTGCATCCATGGTGTAATGACACATTTCTAAGTACTCTCTCTCTCTCTCTCCTCTGATGGTATGTGTCCATCACAGGGCTGTATATGCTGCACACGATCATGCAACAATCCACGTCAGATTCGATCTTCTTCCCTTGCATTGGATACATTGGAGAATTCCTTCATGCTCTTCTGTAAATCAGTAGTCATTACACTAAATACCTTCCACAAATTTTCAGCGGTTGATGTAACTCCTCCTTGGGCCATTGATGCTGGTGCCTGAGCTTGACTTGGAATTAGCTGTGGGCAGGTTCGACTGGGTAATGTCTGCGAAAATGAAGGATCAGGTGGTGTATGGCGTGTCCTTTGCCTGTCTCGGAATTGTAGCGATGTATGCTTCTATCCCCTCTATGATGCTTAAAGGTAGTAGATCTGTAGATTAATCTGGGTGATGGTTCTGGGGTCTCGGATACCAGATAGAGTCCTGGTGGCTGAAACACTAGGAATCTCTACTGTAACTTTGACGGTATATATAAATTCGGTGTGTGTTGATAATGTAACTTGATCTGAACAACAGACTAGATCACAGAATTCGATGATGGTGTCGGAAATTAGTTGAATGGCTTGCTTGTTGTTGTATGATGGTGGTTGCGGACTGTACATGGACTGGGTGAATGTTTTATCGTTCAATACTTGGTACTCACGGTTTTAGCTAATGATGTCCTTCGGAAATTATGCACTTTTCACAATCTAATCTAATAGTTCTAATCTGAGATTAATCAGGGCAGGCTCGCCAAATGAGAAGTCGGGAACTCGGATTCGGAACTAAACGTTGTGCTAGCTGATACTGGTTTGAGTATGTAGACTTGTCGGGCTTGTCTCTGACTGCAGAAGTTTCACTGGATTCGGAAATGACGTAGTGTCTTTCTCTAATCACAGATTGAAATTAACACTTAATCATAGACTTAATGAATATATTTTTTATTAACTGATATAACGTACATAAAGCAAATAAGTCATATTGCAGACTATAAATAAATCTAAACTTTATCTATACAAACTAGGGTTCCTAATTTTCAATTGATAAACACAAAGATTGCAGAGACTAACTAATTTAAATACCAAAACAGACGTTTACAAAGATGTACACTGACTTCAGGATCATCGGATGATGGAGTGATCTCGAACACTGTCAACAGTGTCTTTTATATTGTAAAAGGACGTTCATAACCATTGTCACACAACATGAGGAAAAGAGGTAGTTCGGATTCTGATTGGTCAAGCCTCATTGCTCGCCCAATAGAATCCCAACAAACTCTCTTGAAGATGCGTGCGCTCGACTAGTTCTAACTAGTTCTCGATGGAACCATTCTGAAGGATATATCCCAACATCTTGTTGATATTGCACTACACTGATGTCACGATGTTGCAATTCCCAGCATAGTTTCATGTTATTGTTCAGCTTGACAGCTCGGCAACAGGTTTCTACCTGAATCCCTAGGATTCGCTTATACATGGTTTGTCTATTTAGGCTTTGTTAACATGACTGTCACAGCCCCACAGAACATCATCATCCAGTGATCTCTGACCTAGCACGTACCGCGGATCTGGTCACGGGAAAATCCGTAGTCCACGCAGCACATGAGTCAGCAGCACCTGGGAACGTTCGATCGTACTAGAAAACCAGTCATTTAGCCACTGCCTCTATTCAATATATTTCAAGTCATAAAGTTCTCAAAATAATTATTTCCTGCTCCACGTTGTCCAGTATTGACTGCTTAAATAGCTACGATTGTTCTTAAAACAATCCTGTATTGAAATAGTCAATCTTCGGCAGCATTTTATATACGCCCGCCAATATGCGTAGCATCAAAACTCATTCAGTAATAACAAAATCAGTATTTCATACAGGCCTAACTAACCATGCTTGGATTTCGGATAAATTCTATAACACTATCATGAAATACGTTTGACCTTTAGAAATACAACAGTTTGCAGTCGATGTTACGAACTGACAAATAGCTTGCGTTTGTCGTTACGAAAGTTTGCATTTGTTGTTACGAATTGTATTCAAAATAGTTTGCATTTGGTGCTGTCCAAAGGTGAGTAATTCTTTCATGCATTTCATTCCATTCACGCTGCATTTATTAACAATAACACTTGCTGTCTTCACTTTAGGCCCGCACCATTGCTAAAGTAAATGTTCATTCTTCCTTCTACTATTCTATCCTCCCATCTTGTTTGTTCGTCCATCTTTTATTCATTATTTAAATGTATATCATATTCCAGCATACAGCGTAAAATAGGTTACCACATCACGTGCTCCTGACTAGATCATCCTGCTCATCTATCTATATACATGGTATTTGTTACATAAATAAAAACATGTGCGTACATCTTCAAACACACACATACACACGCACACACGCACACACGCACACATATCACATAAATGGTTTCTCATGTCCTGATGTGGAAGATATTTATAACTGAGATGAATCTATCAAAAGACTACTAAAAAGACTAACAGAAGATTTGGGCTTCAGGCTCGCCAGGTCAAGAGGTCATATGCAAATAATGATTAAGACAGGAACCGACAATCTTGAGGCTAGCCATTTCCTCAAAATCCTTAGAACCGAATCCAGATATATACAATGTGTCAGTGCGTATCCCGTATGTCATGTGTCAGTAAGTATCCCGTATGGAATATGTCAGTAAGTATCCAGTATGTCTTTTGTCAGTAAGTATCCCATATGCCACGTGTCAGTAAGTATCCCGTATGTCACGTGCCAGTAAGTATCCCGTATGTCATGTGTCAGTAAATATCCCGTATGTCACATGTCAGTAAGTATCCCGTATCACGTAAGTCAAGCGCATCCCGTATGTCATGCGTCAGTAAGTATCCCGTATCACGTAAGTCAAGCGCATCCCGTATGTCATGCGTCAGTAAGTATCTCGTACGTCATGTGTCAGTAAGTATCCCGTATGGCATGTGTCAGTAAGTATCTCATATGTCACGTGGGTTTTTCACCAATTATCATATTCGCATTCGTTAGAGATGAAAACATTTAACACAAAGGGATAATGAACGACTTAATTCAACGAACTAGATTTTTACCAGTAATAAACACACACACACACACACACACACACACACACACACACACACACACACACACACACACACACACACACACACACACACACACACACACACACACACACACACACACACACACACACACACACACACACACACACACACACACACACCACCACCACCACCACCACCACCACCACCACCACCACCACCACCACCAGCCCACCACCACCACCACCACCACCACCACCACCACCACCACCACCTCCCTCCACCCACCCAACCCCCACCCCACCCACCCCCATAGATTAACCCTTTAACCCTCGAATTTTTCAAGAAAATTTCGATTTTCTCATAGAAAATGTCCATTTGCAGACCAAAAGAAGACTATTGATGAAAATCTACCATTGGAATAACTGGCTCGCTTATCGAGCCAGTTATTCCAGTGGTAAATTTTCAAAAATTGTCTTCTCTTGGTCTGCAGATGGACATTTCTCAAGACCACTGCAGAAGCTCTTTCTTTGTCTGACATAAAAGCTAAAGGGTTAAATAGCACCGCAAATGTCAAATCACAGCAAGCGAAGCCTGTTATAAAACAGCACCGCCATTTTCAAGATTCATTCCGTTAATGGAAGGCATGGTCTAGGCTTCATTTAGCTGATTCTCGTTGGACTAATAATAGCTATTTTTCACGATTTATCCTCTGGGAATATACTCACGTCAGACACATTTATCACGCCTCTCAACTGACCGACTTCATCTACCATGTATGTTCCTTCAGACGAAATTCTTATTAACCTCCAACGCATTTAGTGAGAGCCATTGACTAGATGTACTTTATGCGTCCATACTTCAAGTGTGTGTGTACGTGCGTGCGTGCGTGCGTGGGTGGGTGCGTGCGCGCGCGCGTGCGTGCGTGTGTGTGTGTGTGTGTGTGTGTGTGTGTGCGTGAGCGTGTGCGTGTGTCCCTTCCACTTAGACACGCCATAGCGTTTAGTTTGAATCGACTGCACGATGTTTAGCCGGAATTTATGAATCCAATTTGAGCTATGCCTCGCCCGTCTCTCGTTAACTCTTACCACACTGCTGTCAAAATTTTTAATTTTCAAATTAAATTTCAAAGATGCCCTGGTGTTTCGTGGATGATGTTGCTGTCTCTCATAATCTCAATTTCCAGAAAACTATACAGGTAAACTGTTGAATATTCTGAAACTAATTTGACCAGGTGCTGTTGCTGCCTATGACAATTCACCTTTCCAGCGTATCCACCCATCATCTGACCTCGTATGACGTCATAATCACCTCAGTGTGTGTATGATGACGTCACAATCATTACGTCACAAAGGTTTTCATATAGACCATCTCCAAATCTCAATACTCCGACACGTTGTATGAATTGTATGTCTTTGTAATTCTTTGTTATTTAATAAACATGCTGTTGAATATTTTGAAACTAATTTGACTGGGCGCTGTTGCTGCCTTAGGCAGCAACAGCACCCAGTCAAATTAGTTTCAAAATATTCAACAGCTTACCTGCGTAGTTTTTTGGAAATTGATGGCCAGGGTGTTCAGAGATCGATCGATCGCAATACGAGCGAGGTGTTTGCGGAGCTTAGCTAGAGATGGGCTGGGCATAGCTAGAACCCGAAAGATTCATTTATCTATGATAATTTATTGTGTCGATGGATTTCTTTTTATGTCCGGTTCCGGTATTTCTTTACTAATCTTTTTCAGTAAGAATTTTATCTACTAAAATATAGCGTGGGTACATGCTAACTTGGTAATCAACTGTCTATTGTGACATCCCATCTCTAAGTTTCATGAGAAAAAAAATGGAGATTTTTGCAGTATTTTAGGATGTCCGAAAACGGGGTGATCACATTCAGTCTCGTATGTTTTATAGACTTTTTTACATTCCCGGATTTCTATAACCATACTTTGATTCAAAGCAAGTAAGGTTAAAATATCCATGGAAACAGAAGCCGGCCAATGCATCATTTTTCTTTTTTTTTAAACCAGAATATGCCATGTATCCGGGCAAATCGACTCCGCTCCATAACCATCAATGCACTGGTTCCCCCCACTGAGGTAAAACATAAGTATTTGGCTGCTGCCTCAAAGCGCTCAAAATGCTGTGTTTTTGCAGGCCAGGAGAAGACTATTTTTGAAATTTTGACACCGAAATTTACAAAAATACCTCTTTTTGGCATATTCCTCATGAATCGTCAAAAGTATAATGTCAAGAACATTCAAATTTCCCTTAGTCAGTGTTCATTTGCAGGCCAACAGAATAGTATTTTTGAAATTTGACCATTGAAATGAGCCAATCATTCTAGTGGTAAATTTTCAAAAGTACGATTCGGGTGACCTGCAAATGGACAATGATCACGACCATTGCAGAGTCCGTTTAGAGGCAGTTTTTGATCGACTTGAGTTAGGTTGTCACAAGCAGTGTTAATGCAAGTATTAAACGGATGCTAATCTCATCTCAAATGTTGTCTTGTACCAATAGAGTATGATTTATAGATTCCATATCAGTCATATCCTGTCACATTCCCTTATCTGTATCGCAAGTATCTGCTTTGTAATATCGCATAAATGTTGAACAGTCATCGCCGCCATTTTGTCTCCTCAAGGGATAGTGTGTGATGTCATGTACGTACCAATGCATTACAGTCCTTATTATATAATACTCATCTTGTTGAATATTTTGGAACTAATTTGACTGGAGGTTGTTTCCACCTAAGGCAGCAACAACCTCCAGTCAAATTATTTTCAAAATATTCAACAACTTACCTGTATGGTGGCTTTTACACTACATTGTCATACCATAGATGGTACCTCTATCACTAAGCGTAGGCCTATATGCCGAGGCAGACACATTAGAATTTTTCTGATTGGTTGAAAAGTAGATTATGGCAGCCATCATAGGGTGTAGAAATATACCAACATTTAGCTACTAAAGCTCGAATATCTTTCTTTAGCTGCATGATAAAGTTTATGAATGGCATATTAGCTCCCCTGAATAGCTATCAAGAGATGAGATTAGTTATCCTTTAACGAGGAAAGGGCTTTGGGAAAGAACGGTGTTGAAGGAATGTCAATAACATAGAAAGTTAAGATCCTTGCCTATGGGCTTGTTAAGTGACGACGTATTTCCGGGTTCAGCTCGATTGTTAAATACACAAAACAACGTTTTTGTATAACAGCAAATGATGACGTCATAAACACATACTTGTGATGTAATAAAGCAAAATACACACTTCCGCGTTGCGAACCAAGCGCAGTGACGTCATACTTAACAGGTCCATGGGCTTGTTAAGTGATGATGTATTTCCGCGTTCAGCCCGATTGTTAAATACACAAAACAATGTTTCTTGCTTAACAACAAATGATGACGTCATAAACACGCATTTATGATGTAATAAAGCTAAATACACACTTTCGGGTTGAGAATCACGCGCAGTGACGTCATATTTAACACGTCCATTAAAATATTTGGAATAATGTAAGCGATATGATGTGCGTCATAACTAATCAACGTGTTGGTTGTACTCTGCAGTCATCAGACTATCTGTATTGTCAAACAAAAAAATGTAATTTCAACACCCACGATCTCACTCTTATTTGAGAAAAATACCCATAAACACGTGTAAAAAAGTGGGTGGAGCTTGGCTAGAAATAGGCGGGGCATAGTATCGCTCCAGAATGTTTGTCTCGTCAACGGAGTATCAGGAAGTATGGCTATGTGTGGTGATTTCGTGATAAGCGCTTATGGGGGTGACTCGTTTATGCTGTGCATGCCGGATGAAGGCATCATTTGTTGGAGGAAGAGTCTTTACTATGCAAGTTGAGTCGCGGTCATAGGAAATTTAGTTATTCGCAAGTAATTAAGGATTTCACAAGACTGACTCCAGACGCAGCCACGTAAGATGTGTGTAATGTCAAACTTGAGCACTTGCTACAAAGTGAAACAACATTTCCATCTAATTTACACTCAGCTAATTCTGGCATATATTGTGTTAACTGTTCTGTGAATTTTCCACTTTGTTTGCTTCCCTCGATTATAAATGAAACTTGTGTCGTTTTTGCCAGTTATAACGTGGATATATTACACGAAGTTTGGAAGCAATGAAACGTTCCATTTTATCCGTAAATCATATGACGCCGTAATCGAATACGTGTCCTAATCAATGGACCTTTCCAGTTTATTCATCCATCATATAACGTCATAAACAACTACGTGGCGTGTTTGAATGTCGTCCATATCAGTGGATATTTCCAGTTTATCCATCCATCATATGACGTCATAATCAACTACGTGACGTGTTTGAATGTCGTCCTAATCAGTGGATATTTCCAGTTTATTCATCCATCATATGACGTCATAATCAGCTACGTGACGTGTTTGAATGTCGTCCTAATCAGTGGATATTTCCAGTTTATCCATCATATGACGTCATAATCAGCTACGTGACGTGTAGGATGACGTCAAAATCAATGACGTCATGAATTACGTAGATAAGTGTGTCACGAATGCGTAATTGAATACGGACTAAGCGTTGTTGTATGAATTGTATGTATATACAACAACCAATGCAATATATACAATATTTAATAAACATTCATTTGAGTATTTTTAAATAGGCAGCAACAGCACACTCAAATGTGCTTCAAAATATTCAAAAGCTTACCTTTAAAATCTTCTGCAAATTAATAGTCAGGGCGTTCGGGGATCGATCGATCGATCCCAACACGGGCAAAGCGTGGGTGGAGCTTAGATATAAAAAGGGCGTGGTATAGCTAAAATTGGAAACGTCCATTAGATCATGAACGACTCGATTTAGTCCGTCTTAAACGCTTAATGGTCCGACACATTGTGCGAATTATATGTCTTTACTATTTAATAAATATTCAGTTGAGTATTTTGACATTAATCTGACTCGGCGCTGTTGATGCCATAGGTAGCAACAGGACCCAGTCAAATTAGTTTCAATATATTCAACAGCTAACCTGTATAGTTTTCTTGAAATTGAGATTCAGAGTGCAGCGATCGATTGATCCCAACACGGTTAAAGCGTGGGTGGAACCTTAACTGTAGAGATGGGCGGGGCACAGCTAAAACTGGATTTCTTAATTCTGTGTTTTGTAGGGCCTATATAAACCATTATCCATTTGTACTCATAGTTCGTTGATACAACCATGGGCACTAAGATAGAAAATAAACTTAACAATAACCTCAGTATCAGTATGGCGCACGGTAACTCTATCCAGACAAAGGACCTGTAAACTATCCCACCTGGAAAAATAATTCACCTGTCTGCATCTTCGTGGTTGCTTTCGATTGACGGTATTTATGCTGTAGGTCCGTTTGCAACAGTTATTCTTACATCCGGTTCCGTGAATCAGCCAGAGAAAAGGAACTGGTTTATCGGAACTACTGCTATTATGATCATGCAGAGCGGGAGTAAGCCTATTTTTGGCACAGAGCTACTTAGTTTGGGGGGGGGGGGGACCTCCCTTATCGGGTTGGTAAAGGAGGGAATTGTGGTTACTACTACTACTACTACTACTACTACTACTACTACTACTACTACTACTACTACTACTACTACTACTACTGCTGTTGCTGCTGCGGCTGCGGCTGCTGCTGCTGCTGCTGCTGCTTCTGCTGCTGCTGCTGCTAATACTACTACTACTACTACTACTACTACTACTACTACTACTACTACTACTACTACTACTACTACTACTACAACTGTACGTGTCAGAATGACGTTGAATATCTTGAATCTAATTTGCAAGGTTTAAAAATATTCAGCAGTTTACGTATATTATAACAGTAAATGTAAGATACTGAAACTAAAAGGTTCAAATAGGTAAAATGCGATAATTGTTTTTAATTTGGGGGCGCCTTATATTTCTGGGGCAGCGGGGGTGTTGCCCCGTTAGCCCCTGCCTAAATCCGGCTTTGAGATCATGATTCAAATAGAAATTGCAAAAGAGTGTCATTTTAGGATTAAATGATGAAATCCTTGCTGCCCTTTTATATCATCCAATTTCATTTTCATTTATATTATGAGAGCTAAGGTTATCAGAAATAAAGCGGATGCTGCAAGATTTGCGTGGCGTGTCAAACAGCAGAGTATGCGTATGCCATTGGTGGAATGTTTCATCTTGTAGGAAAGGCCATTATCCGATCATATGCAATGCATCGATAACAACTGTAATAGTTTTCACATAATCTGTTAATGTGTTTGTTCTTTCTTGTTGAGTTTCATCCTTAATAGCGCCCATAAGTGTAAACTGAACACCTCGCTTTAAAAGGATGCATATTTCATCTCAAATGTTGAATTGTACCAATACAGTATGGTTTATGGATTCCATGTCAGTCATATCCCGGCATATTCCCTTATCTGTATCACAATTATCTGCTTTGTAATATCGCGTAAATGTTGAACCGTGATCGCTGATATTTTGTCTTCTCAAGTCATAGTGTGTGATGTCATGTACGTGCCAATGCATTACAGTCTTTATTATATAATACTCATCCTGTTGAATATTTTGGAACTAATTTGACTGGAGGTTGTTGCTGCCTAAGGCAGCAACAACTTCCAGTCAGATTAGTTTCGAAATATTCAACAACTTACCTGTTTGGTCGCTTTTACACTACATTGTCAAACCATAGATTGCACCTCTATGACTAAGCGTATATGCCGAGGCGGACACATTAAAATTCTTCTGATTGGTTGAAAAGTAGATTATGACAGCCATCATAGGGTGTAGAAATGTACCAACATTACGCTACTAAAGCTCGAATATCTTTCTTTAGCTGCATGATAAAAAGCTTAAAATTACCTGCATAGTTTATGAGTGGCATATTAGATCACTTGAATAGCTATCAAGCGATGAGATTAGTTATACTTTAAGGCATATAAGGAAGGAAGCGTGCATGTGAATGTTAGCTGTAGCATCATTAGCAGTAACTTCTTACCGTCGTTGGAGAAGATTTGCCTCTGACTGGTCTCTTTGCTTTGATACAGAAATAAGTTTAATTTCTTTCACGACAAATAATTTTTATCCTCCAGTTTAAAAAGATATTTGCCTTGACTTTGCATCATTTTTTTTATGCCTTCACACCTCATTTGAATCATGCTCTCGGGTAAGCTACGGTGCCATGTGTCCGCAATCCTTGTACGCAATCCTTGTACGCAAACCGCGTACACAATCCGTTAACGAATCAGTCATCCGTTTTTCCCGATTCCATGTATGTGTTTAAGAGCCATCAATCGTATACGATTTTGGAACCGTGTGGCCACCCGCTTAAGAAAATTCCGATATTTAAACGTGGTAAGTTAAATAAATCGTTCATTTTACCTTGATCTCGAAAGCTGTAAAGATGCCCACTGGCCACTACACTGTCAAAAGTTCGGGAATATAGGTCAATGTTGACGTCATGAATGCTAAGATGCAGGTGTTTGTTCAACAAAAGGATTTATTTCGCCCTGTGTAATTAATTCTAAGGCATTCATCACTATGATTTGCCTTTGGGCATGTGGCTTAGTTCGGATTCATGGAATGTAATTCCTGGTGCACACTGCTTGTGCGTTAGACGGGATTCTTAAAGCCATAGTCGATGAAGCATCATTATGTTTCCAATATGTTCTTTTAATAATAAATTCAACATGACCGATGCAGCCCACCCTTGTGTGGAAATCGAAATGTAACGTCCAGAATTTTCCATTTTAGCCATGGAAAAAGGTAAATACATTCCATATGTGTGGTGCTAAGCAGCTGCAGTATACAGAAGCATATTGCTCGCATCTACAAACTGCCTCTCTCGCTGTGTGTTCATACAACAGAGCAATACAATGTGTGTTATTTCAACGAAGGTCACATTCTCATCTTTATTCAGAATCCATTTACCAATATCTTCCATTGCATATTCATCATGACTTCATACAGTAGAGTAATAGCACCGACTGCTTGCCAATAATCGTTTTTTGCAAGCAAATATCTTGCTCGATATTACATTTAAACCGTACCGGCCATCGGATGTATCAAGGAGGGCATATTCTGAAACTAATTTAACCATTTAATGACTCAATTTCTTCGAAAAATTAAAATATTTACTTATTGAATGTCCATTTGTAGGTCAAGAGAAGAGTATTTTTGAAAGTGTAACACTGGAATGGCCGGCTCGGTTACAGAGCCAGTCATTGATGTGGTAAATTTTCAAAAATGGTCTTCTCTTGGCCTGCAAATGGCCATTCCTCAAGACCACTATACAGGCCGGTTTGGGCCGGCTTCGGCATGATAGGGTTAACCGGAAGCTAGTAGGCAGCACCAGCTTCCGGGCATATTGATTTCTAAATATTCAACCGCTTACTTATATCATGATGGTAAGCGTGAGATACTGGGATTTCAGTTTCAAATGAGTAGCATGCGACAATCGTGTTTTTCATCCGCGTCACTAGATGCAATGGTATATGCAAGTATGGAGTGCTTGTTGTTGTTGTTGTTGTTGTTGTTGTTGTTGTTGGTGGTGGTGGTGGTGGTGGTGGTGGTGGTGGTGGTGGTGGTATTGTTGTTGTTGTTGTTGTTGTTGTTGTTGTTGTTGTTGTTGGTGTCTCCAAACCTGGGTGGAAGCCTGCCCATATGGGCCTGAGCACATGTGCCAATGTTGGCATATAAAAGGCAACATCAACACCTTTTAGCAACAGTTTACCAAATGGACCACTCTGGCTCTACCTGTGCAATCTTCTCTAAACGTGAGTGGATTTATTGCCCATGTGGTCCCAAACATTTAAGCCAATTTTGTGGCTAAATGTTAAAACGCAACAGCAAGAGCTTTCAGCAACATTGTTTTCAAAATAGACATTTTAAGCATTTTTCAATAACTCTATTGGAGCGATCTTTCCTAACTTAGGTTGATGCATATCGCTGAGATCTCGGAGACGTACATGCCAATTTTTCTGTCAAAAATTAAAATGCAACAGCAACAGCCTTCAGCAACATTGTTTGCAAAATAGACACGTTTGACCTTACGGCGGCCCGACTGAAAAATCTATCAATGACGCCAGTATTGGACAAATTTGTTCTTGTTGGTTGTTTTGGGACCTTTTAGTTTCCAGGGCTCCACGGCTCTATCCCCGTTAGCCCTTTCCTTAATCCGGCTCTGCTTACAATGATGTGTGTTATCACTATACATTCAGTGCTTGTGTGTTCTGCTAGGCCAATACATGGCAGTACGTTAACTTCTTTGACAACATATGGATCTGTTATATGATGGAATAATAGGTTGTGAAAGAATACCATTGGCATTTTTACACTCTGAGGCATTGCTAACGTATTTACTGGGTCGATGCATTGCTGTTGTTGGTTGGAATATCATCCGCCATAGCATCCACAGCCAATGCAAATTGTTCGTAACGATCGATGCTTCAGTTTGGCCACAGACTCCACGAACTTGATATTTTCAAGGACATTGATGATTTCCCCTCAGATTTAGTTAATCAAAATTTGTCAATATTCACCTCAACAACTTCAGAAATACATTTCGTATAAACATAGCCACGTTGTCAAATTAAAACTTTGCTATGCTAGGTGAATTGCCCTCACTAACTGTAGTGGGCCGTGGATCCACCCACTATAAATAGTGAGACCAATTTACCTAACAAGTAGTAGACATGGTCCATCTTTTAAGAAATGTGCTTATTTAAGAAACCGGAAGCATCTTTGTGGAAAAGTTAGAAAAGTTAGAAAAAAAATTTTTAAATATATTTTTAAAGTGCTGAATCCAGATAAGCTGTTTGCAAAAGTCAATTCATCCATATCAGAGAATGGACCTGTCCAGTTTATCCATCTATCAAATGACGTAATAATCAACTAAGTGACGTGTAAGCTGACGTCATAATCAATGACGCCATGGATGACGTAGATAAGTACGTCACGATCGCTTAATTGAGTACGGACTAAGCATTGTTGTACGAATTGTATCTCTTTACTATTTAATAAACATTATGTTGAATATTTTGAAACTAATTTGACTGTGCGCTGTTGCTGCCTGCTGCCATAGGCAGCAACAGCAACCAGTCAAATTAGTTTCAAAATATTCAACAGCTTACCCGTATAGTTTTCTGGAAATTGATAGTCAGGGAGTTCAGGGATCGATCGATCCCAATATGAGGGAAGCGTGGTTGGAGCTTAGGTAGAGATGAGCGTGGCATAGCTAAAACTGGAAAGGCCCTTTATCTCACCATTTTGAACATGCATAAAAACAAAAACTCTTAAGCTACTGACTAAAGTAGTGTAGTTCGGATCGACCGATCGGGTATCGGCCGTACCAGCTAAGCTGGGTACGCGCCATCCGTCCTGGATTCGTTCCATGAACACGCACCCCCCCCCACCCCGGGTAGAGCTATAAGCGTATATAAGCCTATGAGAGAGATCGCATTGTAAAAATGACTAAGTTCGTTAAAGTGCATAACACGCATGCGTGTGCTTAATACTATTTTTTTGACAGAGCGTGTAAAGGATAGGATGGCGCTTTTAGTGTACCGAGTAGGTACATTGTAATCCTTTTTAATTACTTATTCCCGCCAGAATCGGTTCAGAAATGGCCACGGAAAACCCCTTTCGATTATCTTCAAAATATTGCCGTGACGTCGTAACCACGTGTACGCAGAACTTCTAGAATGTTCTAGAACATTCGACTGCATTATTATTAGCTACGCGCTGATTGGCTATGCTCGACCGATGATTGGTTGAAGCCCGCGCCTAAGATGTCACGAGTAGTATAAAAGGAGACGAAATCCAGAACTCGAGAGCATCCTCGGCCAGGGGCCGAATAGGTTGGATCTGTATTCAGGCTACTACCAGCAAGACAGTCATTAAGCAGATGACTTCGATCTCTAAGGTTTCTCTTCCGTAGCCACTGCAGTAATCCAACCCACCGCACTAAAACAATTTTGTATCTCTCGTTTGTGCGGGAGCATTTTTGGAACTTTCGAAACTACATACGACGGTGACGTGGGAATCCTTCGGGAATCGCTCGTCCCGTCTTCACTTAAAACAGCATGCAACCTTATTATCATAATTTCACTAGGTATGATCCTTTCTCTACAGCATTTTGGTTGAATATTGGAGTAAGCTTTTTCGGCCAATACTCCTCTCTCACTTTAAGCAATGGCGACATTTTCCTGTGGCTTTGTAGAATACCCTCAGTACAAGACCTTTCTAAAAGCTTTTTCACACCTCAGCCATCAATTGCAATAGATCTAAAAAAAAAAGGCACGGCCTCGGCCTTTAGAACCTGACCTTTTTAATGGTCCTTAGCACCATGATTTGAACCAGCTACCATCACATGAACCGATGATGGCGACGAGGTGGGTGCACGTTAGGACAAACCCCTTTTCATGGGTCATTAAACCTGCAATGCAACAGCTGGCGTGCTATAAGTTGACCTAAGCTAGGGCAACGATCTTTGCTGGCCATGCTGATTGGCATACAAGGGACATAATGCCTCTCAGACCTTAAGCCACACACCTTTCACAGGTCAATAGATCTGGCAACGAGCGTAGCTAGCGTCACGTGACCGACCAGGGCGACGAGACGGACGCACCCTCCATTAGGTCACACCCTTTCTTCACGGGTCAATAAGCCCTGCAACGAGCATAAAATGACATCACATGACCTAAGCTAGGATGACGAGACAAGCGGCCGCGCTGATTGATCTACAGCCGTCACGTGATAATTACACCTGTCAATCATCAACACGTGCCTACAGCTATACATCACCAAAAAACAGCAAAAATATAGGCGAGCGCATCTGATTGGTCACCTCATTTGCATAACAAGCCATGCCCAGATGACTATATATGGGCATGGGTGGTGACTTAGAATAATATACGTCACCTCCCATGCCCATATATGGTCATGTGGGCGTGGCCTATTATACAAATGAGATGAGGTTATCACCCTCTCGTCCTATCAGTGCGTGCGCCTATACAGTCGCCCTTCTACTTCTGTGTTCACACGGAAATAATCTAACATTGTTTGAAATGTACCTTAAGACAAGCTCCACACAATTCCATTTTATCTTCATAAGGATTTGATAGGGTACAAATCTCTACTAAACTCTGCAACGTGTGTAGTGTCATTTGTATATTGTTTTATACGGCGTTAAAATGGTTTTATTTGGCGACAGACGTCATTGCGGATCGATAGATAGACAGCCACGATGATGATCGATGGATGCTTTAAGATACCTAGCGTGTTTAGGCCATGGCAGAGTCATAATTGATCTGTTTATCCGCGCTTGTTTGTTTTTTAGTGTTTAAGCTGGATGGTACGGCATGCATCGTGATGAAGTTCTACAGATGGTTGAACTTTAGGGAAAAGGCCATGCTGCTTTTAGTATTTATTTGTGCTATGATTACCACAATGAAACCTCTCAAATACCACGTCTTAACGGGATGCTAACCATATCTGATATATGGAGCTGTAGTGATGGACTATGGCATTTTAGGCCTCGTTCCCGGATTTATATAATAACCGTTTCCACTGTGGCTCCTTAATATATAAAGTATGACGCCATAGTGGTGTAAGTACACCATATTCTTTATTATATCTAATTTGTTTTTGGAAAATTTTCTTTTAGAAAATATGTTATTTCTGGAACGTTTTCTAACACAAATCTCTAGAAAGATATTACGTTTTATGCGTAGAGATTTTATACAGTCTTTGATACTTACATTGACTTTCATTTGCTAAGAGGGCAGCGCAACTTAAAAGCATTGAAAATCATCTTTAGAGCACGAATGGTGTTGTTTGATAGCATGAGAGAACCCTAAATCTACATGCCATACAACAGTTTTTTCAAACAGGGTAGCTGTCTCGGTTTAGAAATAACTAATTTTTCATTCCAAAATACACTATAAAAGCGATGAATTTCAAAATATTCAACAGCTCACCAGCCGTATAGTTTTCTGGAAATTGATAGTCAGACAGTTCAGGGATCGATCGATCATAACACTGCGAAGTATGGGTGGAGCTTAGTTAGATATGGGCGGGGTATAGCTAAAACAGGATTCGTCCATTAAGCATGTAAGTCCCATCATCTAGTTGTATTGGTTATAAGAAAAAAATACCAATCAAGAATTGTCCACGCGTCCACAAAAAAAATTAAAAGGAAAACGATCTTTGGAAACGTTTCGAGGTATCAACACTCGTTATCGTCTTCTCATCTCTACAACGCGTCGTAATATCTATTTCTAACTAAGCTCCGACCATTTCTAACTATGCTCCGACCATTTCTAACTATGCCACCCCCCTTTCTAACTATGCCACGCCCATTTATAACTAAGCTCTGACAATTTCTTTCTATGCCACACCCATTTCTAACTAAGCTCCGACAATTTCGATCTATGACACGCCCATTTCTAACTAAGCGCCATCCAGTTAGACCTATGTTCCGACCATTTCTACTTAATCTCCGACCAGTTCTAATTATTCCCCGCGTATTTCTAACTATGACCCGACCATTGCTAGCTAAGATCCGTCCATTTCTAACTATGTCACGCCCATTTCTAACAATGGCCCTACCTTTCTAGCTAAGCTCCGTCCATTTCGAACTATGCGACGGCAATTTCTAACTAAGCTCCGATCATTTCGAACTATGCCATGCCAATTTCTGAGCTCCGTCCATTTCTAACTATTCCCCGCTCATTTCTAACTATAATCCGACCATTTCTAGCTAAGATCCGTCCATTTCTAACTATGCCTCGACCATTTCTAACTAAGCTCCGACCATTTCTAACTATTCCCCTGCCAATTTCTAACTATGCCCCGATCATTTCTAACTAAGCTCCGTCCATTTCTAACTATGCCACGCCAATTTCTAAGCTCCGTCCATTTCTAGCTATTCCCCTCTCATTTCTAACTATGACCCGACCATTTCTAGCTAAGCTCAGTCCATTTCTAACTATTCCCCGATCATTTCTAGCTAAACTCCGTTCATTTCTAGCTATGCCATGCCAATTTCTAGCTAAGCTCCGTCCATTTCTAACTATGCCACGCCCATTTCTAGCTAAGTTCCGTACATTTCTAACTATGCCACGCCCATTTCTAGCTAAGCTCCGTCCATTTCTAACTATTCCCCGATCATTTCTAGCTAAACTCCGTTCATTTCTAGCTATGCCACGCCAATTTCTAGCCAAGCTCCGTCCATTTCTAACTATGCCACGCCCATTTCTAACTATGACCCAACCATTTCTAGTTAAGATCCGTCCATTTCTAACTATTCCCCGCTCATTTCTCACTATGACCCGACCATTTCTAACTAAGCTCCGTCCATTTCTACCTATGCCACGCCCATTTCTAGCTAAGCTCCGTCCATTTCTAGCTAAGATCCGTCCATTTCTACCTATGCCACGCCCATTTCTAGCTAAGCTCCGATCATTTCTAACTATGCCCCGATCATTTCTAGCTAAGCTCCGTCCATTTCTAACTATGCCACGCCCATTTCTAGCTAAGCTCCGTCCATTTCTAACTATGCCACGCCCATTTCTAGCTAAGCTCAGTCCATTTCTAACTATTCCCCGATCATTTCTAGCTAAACTCCGTTCATTTCTAGCTATGCCACGCCAATTTCTAGCTAAGCTCCGTCCATTTCTAACTATGCCACGCCCATACCTAACTAAGCTCCGTCCATTTCTAACTATGCCACGCCCATTTCTAACTATGACC
This sequence comes from Chaetoderma sp. LZ-2023a, assembly GCA_034401795.1. Taxonomy (NCBI): domain Eukaryota; kingdom Metazoa; phylum Mollusca; class Caudofoveata; order Chaetodermatida; family Chaetodermatidae; genus Chaetoderma; species Chaetoderma sp. LZ-2023a. Next base: position 60,292,772 of record CM067365.1, read on the forward strand.
CAACCATTTCTAGCTAAGATCCGTCCATTTCTAACTATTCCCCGCTCATTTCTAACTATGTCCCGATCATTTCTAACTAAGCTCCGTCCATTTCTAACAATGCCACGCCCATTTCTAGCTAAGGTCTGTCCATTTCTAACTATGCCACGCCCATTTCTAGCTAAGCTCCGTCCATTTCTAACTATGCCATGCCCATTTCTAACTAAGCTCCGTCGATTTCTAACTATGCCACGCCCATTTCTAGCTAAGCTCCGTCCATTTCTAACTATGCCACGCCAATTTCTAACTAAGCTCCGTCCATTTCTAACTATTCCCCGCCCATTTCTAACTATTCCCCGCCCATTTCTAACTATTCCCCGCCCATTTCTAACTATTCCCCGCTCATTTCTACCTAAGTTCCGCACACTTATTGCACGTGTTGAATACTTTGAATCATGAATTACCAGAACCCCAAATTTCAAGGTAAATATAGAGGTAAGCTGTTGAATATTTTGAAACTAATTTTATTGGTGGCTGTTGCTGCCTGTAACGGTTCGCAGTCAAATTTGTTTCAAGATATTGAGCATAATGCTATTTTAATTTGTAAATTTATCAACGATATACAATTCGCGCATATGGCGGACGTTTCGAGTTTCATGATGGCGCTATATTACGTAATTATGTTTGTAACATCAGCGGTCAGCCTACATGTGACGTAATTGATTATTACGAGAGATACGTGAGTGACGAATCGGATCACTCCATTGACAAGTACCTATATTGCTCTCATGTCTCTAGGCATGACTTCTCTAAAATAATTTTTTTTGGATGGACATCGACGCATTTAATAGAATTTTGCAGCTAATTCTTAAATAATTTGATTACATTTCCTAATTCCAGGCTCTTTTTCTAGCCGTCATCACGTAAATAAATGATTTAACGTTTTGCAAAAATCGTGCGCGATGTGCGATTTCACATTTACTGGCACTTTAGCATGCTAGACTTTCCCGACTTGTTGCTCCCGAGCCAAATTCACAATGGACATCTCATTTACATTAGCCGATTTGTCGCCCTCAAGAAGTCGTGTCAGTCAAATCTGGCGTGAAGTCGTGTAGCCTAATGTATTTGCAAAGCCACCTATTAGCTGTAGTGGGGCGGATATGTAACAAATTTGCGGTAAGATGTTCCATTCTGGCAGAAAGCATGAAATTTGGCATATAGGTGATTTAAGGTATACTGAACATAATTAGATGCGGTGCCACGTGATTCTACCAAGGGAACCAATTCAAAATGGCGGATTCAAAATGGCCGCCTTCCCAGCGGAAAATCTGCATTACTCAAGTTCTAGATGGAGTAGAGGGCTGGAATTGATGTCAAATTAAGGGTTTCTTGGGTCACTGGTTATGATTTTACCCATTACAATACTCTAAATAGATAAACATGCTGAAATTTTTTTTTATTATTGTTGTTGTTGTGGTCGTCGTCGTCGTCGTCGTCGTCGTCGTCGTTGTTGTTGTAACATTTGTAAATTAGTAATATTATTGCTAAACGTTTGTACACACATGTTCCGGGCGGAACATTTTAGAAATAAGTTTTCGCTACTCAAAACAATCTGCATGTTTTCTCCAGGAAAAGTAAATGTATGCCAGCCCCTCGCTTCGCCAAGCATTATTTCGTTGCGGATTTCCATATAATTATTGTAGTTTCCTAAACTCACACTGACTCACACGCGTATTGTGCTCTGCTTATAGACAGAGACAATAGCCTATTATATTCTCGCATTCAAGTCAATATGTCAAAGAAAGTGAAATTAACATCTGATCCCACAGTGGATTTAGCACACACGAACTGGTCCCTGTGTGTTATTTGCCAGCAGTCCACAACGGAGCATCTCATAGATCCATGTAGTAACACAAATCGTGGTAATGTGCTTACGAGTTATAGGTCATTAGCTGATAACCTTGATAGGCTACAGCAACTCCATGCCCTTCCACCGTACGTGGATCTATGTAGGTTGAATGATGGATCTGGAATTGCGGAGACGCCCATAGAAAACTGTGCGATGTGGCACAAATCTTGTTGGCATCTCTGTATCCGGACTCGGGTTTATCGCGCCGTGAAAAGAAATGCGAAATTAGAATCCAGCGAGGATCTCAGGTCACCAGTCAAATCTAGATTGAGGTCTAATTTCACTATGCCAAGTATAAATGACCCCACTCAACCACTGTGCTTTTTCTGTGACCAACCGATAGAGCATGACATTCATAGAGCCGCAAAAGCAGAATTTCACCAAAACATACGCAAAATGTTGACAGGACTGAGAGATACAAAACCTCTTGCTAAAATGTCATCTGGAGACATGACAGCATTAGATGCTATTTACCACAAGACTTGTTTGACAAAACTATACACACGACATAGAGCTCTTCCAAGATTGGATGTTGTATGGGACGTGTAAAAAGCGGGAATCTTGAAGACACACTCTAGAGAATTACGGGGGCATGGTGAAGCTCTTCGTGTTGCATCGAGTACAAGACTCCCTCAAAATTGGAAAACTTTACAACGAGTTGATGCAAACAAAACAGGCCTCTTCACCTTTCTCGCACATACATTGGAGTCATTCGAGCTACCAGAAGGAAAGATACTCGTCACAACATGTGAGGGAAACATGCTTATGAGGCCAAAGCATGACGTCTCACAACTCGCGCCATGCATGCAAGATGAAGTAGATGGTAGAATGTTGCTCCACGCCTTCCATGCATATCACCAAGGTTATCGAACAATAATGCTTCATGATACAGATACAGACGTCGTAGTCCTAGCCATACGGACAGCAAACCTTCTTCATGGGTGTGATGTCTGGGTCGCATTTGGTCATGGGAAGACCTTCCGTTATGTATCAGCTCATGGCATTGCAACAGTTTTGGGTGCAGAAGCGTCACAAGGACTGCTATTTATGCATGCTTTCTCTGGGTGTGACACTGTGTCTGCATTTTGTGGGATTGGCAAGAAGATAGCATGGGAAGTTTGGAGGACTTCAGATCAATTCAAGTCACTATTTAGGAAACTGCCTGATGCCCCGGCGTCTCTGTGTGACAATGACATGGAAACGCTGGAGAGGTTTGTCGTACTACTGTACAAACGCACATCGCCATTGTCAAAGGTTAATGAGGCACGAAAACGGCTTTTCGCTTTTGGCAACAGACAGCTAGAAAACATTCCTCCGACCAGTGCAGCTCTGCTGCAACACACCAAGCGTGCTGCGTTCCAGGCAGGTCATCTTTGGGGCCAATCACTCCACGCAAATGCAAAATACCCATCGCCAGCTGACTGGGGTTGGGTCAGAGATGGAGACACTTAGTCACCGCAACGGAGTTTGCTTGCAGACGCATCTAAGGCATGCCGGGAACTCGTGAAATATGCTTGCAAAAGTAATTGCACTGGCAGATGCAAATGCTATAAATCCAACTTACCTTGTACACAGTTGTGCTCATGCGGTGCACAGTGCGTGTGACGTCTGTGAATCATGATTCAACAATCAACAGCACCATGTATAGCCTTGCATACTCTAATAGTACACTAATAATTGAACGTATCTATAACGACCATTACTTGGTTCGATATTAAGAAATCAAGTTATTTAAACTATTTCTAGATGCTATATTGCTTTTGTTCTCAAGAGATGGATCTTTTAGATAACACATCTTAAAGAGCCACCGTCTTTTGACATCAAACACAGGTGGTCGGTATGGAAGGATTGATATTTACATATTTAGAGTATTGTAGTGAGTAGAATTATAACGATTGACCCATGAAACCACTAATTTGACATTAATCCCATCTCTCTACTCCGTCTAGAGCTTGAGTAATGCGAATTTTCCGCTGGGTAGGCGGCCATTTTGAATCCGCCATTTGGACGGGTTCCCTTGGTAGAATCACGTGGCACTGCATCTAATTATGACCAGGATACCTTAAACACCTATATGCCAAATTTCATGCTTTCTGCCAGAATGGAACATCCTTTTCACATATCTGCCCTACTACTGGGGCCAGTATCTCAAAAAGGCTCTAGACCCACTTAGGTCGAGACAGAGAGCCATAAAAGGTTACAGAAGTGATCTTGGTCAATTCAAGGGTGCTGATTCCAAATTTCTTATGTGTACGCATTCGTATCTCGCGAGATCTCCTTCGATACGAGATCGAGAAAAGTATTCTCGAAGAAGCCACGCCTCTATTTTTAAATTGATGTGTACGGGAATAAATGAGTGCCCATAAGTGCTCATAATTGGCATTAACCACTTTTGTGTCAACTTGTGGTTTGTAACGGTAAAACCAGCCAATACTTGCTTTGCAGTTGTCTTGAGGACTGTTTATTTGCAGGCTCAGAGAAGACTATTTTTGAAAATTTACCACTGGAATGACTGGTTCGGTAACCGAGCCAGTCATTCCAGTGGTAAGTTTTCAAAAGTAGTCTTCTCTTGGCCTGCAAATAGACACTGACTAAAAAATTTAGGTCTTATTGACCATTAACCCTTTACTCGTTAAATCGGTCAAAAAAAACTCTTAAAAACGATTTTCCTAAATTCCAGTTATAGACTTACCAAAAAAACCAGTCTTCTCTTGGCCAGCAAATGGGCATTCACTGAGCAAAAATGTCAATTTGCTTAAAAACTCTTGACACATTAATGGCGTAATTAATTCTTTTACTCGCCTTTTGAACGCGTTGGGACCCGGCTGACACACGAGGGGTTAAAAGGGTGTTCCTTAGTCTAAAAAGACAATTCAATGTCAAAAAAGTTTTAACCTATGATGCTTGTAAACTTTGCATTGCTAGTTTACATACAAAATTTCATACATTTGATTGTAAACACAAAATAACAATTACAGGGGCATTTACTCATTTCCGAACCATTAAAGGGATATTCACCCATTGTGAACTCATAAACGTGCACAATAAATCTTTTTATCTGTTTAAGTTGAAATCAGATTAATTGATAGCAAATTTTTGTTTGTTTTGTAAGATATTGTTTGGTCTGGCACAGTGTATTTACAAAATACCAAAAATTAGAGGGGCATTTACTCATTAAACGTTTAACCTTGCCGTTTTGCCATGAAACATAATCGACGTTTCCAAGTTTATCCATCGATCATATGACATTACATGACGTCATAATCAACTACGTAACGTATAGGATGACGTCATAATCATGATGTGATGAATGACTCGATATAGTCCTTCTTTAACGCTTAATAGTCCGACACGTTGTACGAATTGTATGTCTTTACATTTAATACACATTGTGTTGAATATTTTGAAATTAATTTGACTGGTCGATATTCAACAGCTTACCTGTATAGTTTTCTGGAAAGTGATAGTCACGGAGTTCAGATATCGATCGATACCATCACGAGCGAGGTGTGGGTGGAGCTTAGATAAAGAGGGGCGGGGACTATTGGAACTAGAAAGGTACATTATTGACCACGTATGAGCCATCCAGCAAAAGTTTGGAAGAGACAAGGTCTTAAAAGAGATTTTAAAGAGAGTAGATACGAAGTTGAAATCTGTGACGCTTGCTTGAAGAAATTTAAGGCTGTAAGCGGAACCAGAAAATACTGGAAATCTGTTAAAATGTTCACGAAGTGATATTCCTAGCTTAGATTTTTGTTGGATGTCGACACGATTATTCCTAACAATACTCATTGGCATCGATGTTGAATCAAAACCAATAATTACAGTATAAAAGCCCTTCCGTGCCAGGATATCAAATCACTTTGCTTCTTCCACATTGGTTGGTTACCTACCTTTCTTCCAATGTTTGCCAACATCGAACGCTGTGGTGAATGCAATCCTGCAAATATGCATGCGGACTAGGAGAAAGTTGAGTTAAGAGTAACTGAAGAGCTTGCAGTGCATGAAACTACGGACTCTGGCATAGCTCCTCAAATAAATATGGAAATTCATTCTTCGACTTGAGAGGTTTTCACATATAAGAGAATTTGCTTGGTACCATAGTTAACACCATGTAGGATTCTGGTCTAAATAGCATTTGTATGAAAGCAAGGATTCGTCTTCCTGGTACTACCAATAGTGATTGATCTATCTGGATATTATCAGGCAAAGAACGTGCTGAATAATGCTTCTGAGCTGGTAGAAGGGATTTGGAGATTGGTGCATTGAAGCAGACAACTATGTAACTGCAACGACCAACTTGGACAGGATTATGGAGAATGTCATTCACTAAAGGCATTGTCATGCAGCTTATCGAAGCATTTAATGAATCCACGAGAGCAGGCGCCCCAAACAACAGTCTACACTGTTCAAATTAAACCCAAATTTGCTGACCAATGACTGGTCACGAACACTTTCAAACAAACAGACTAAACAAGAGCTGTGATTTGAGACTTGGGAAGAGCCTGGTACTTTATAGATCCTCAATCAAGTAACACCATATCCTAGAGCTTATATTGACCGATTTAAATCCATTATCCCGACAAGAATTCCTGAATTTAGCAGCAGCCAAGAAAAGAAGACACACGAGTGCTACTTCATGCAATGTACGCTGCCTAAAATGGAGCACAAGTGGGAAATAATCAACGCTAATGACATAGATATTGTTGTCATCAACACATCTTACCTTGGAAAACTTGTTTGGAAGGCATACATAGTGATCAAGTAGGTTTTCTACAATGGCATTGCAGACATTATGGACACATTTACAAACTGTTGATACTCCAATACCAAATAGATTGGCAACTGTTCTATATTCTGCAGAACAAGCAAGCCAATATACAGAGATTGCGACTTGTTTTGTAGTATTAACAACTTCGCGTACCGGATTGTCCTCTGGCATTAAACTAGATTCCAATTCTGAACACAGAATGTCAAATGTTTCCTTTCCCATTCTAAAACTTTCACGCCATTGGCGGTGATCAAATGTCCCCAAAACAAGATCTTTCCTTTTTCCATATTCGTTTTTCATGTGATAATCCAATTGCCAAACCTACACATACTTTATATGGCAATATTCTTCTTCTTTGTAATCTTAAATAACTCAGCCTTTCCATCTTGGATACCATTTTTTAACTGAAGTAGACTCAGTATTAGCCCAAATTCTTATACCTCATGTAAATGCTTGGCAAATTTACTTTTACATACGTAGTAAAATTTACATATGGGCAAAATTGCATACATGTGTAAATATTCGTCATGTGAAAAGGGTTAGACTCACAGGTTGTAGCAAATTAGCACCTAGTCCCAACTAGGTGTAAATTTGCATACAGGAGTAAAATCTGCACATGAGTAAATGCGTCCATACGGTCACATTTACTCGCATAAGCAAATTTACAAATGTATATCTGTGCAAATGTCACTGTATAAACATAGCTCATCTATTCATAAAAAATTTATATCCTAGCTAAATTTAGGACTATTTGTTACTTTATGGATATTTTAACTAACTAGGAGCATAGCCGCCATTTCAGATAGCTATTTGTAGGCGCCATTATTTTAGGTTCTGTTGTCTTCGCCGGGTAGCAATTGTTCGTATAAAACCATTCTCGTAAAGCTAATGCTAGTCATTCTTCTGTTGGCTTCCGCAGTGAGTGCATACTAAGCATAGCAGGGTACAACACTAGGTGTATAGTTCTTGTGGTGCAAGTGACAACAAATATATTTATAACAAGTTTACTGAAAACTGTTGCTGCCTATAGCCGCAACAACATCACGTCAAATTGTTGTCAATATAATAAGCTGATAATACAATTGTCACTAGATAAAGATTTGATAACAATTTGGCTGAAAATCTTTGATGGAATAACTTTCAACAATCAAATTGTTCTCAAAATAAGCAGCAGGGCAGTCAGAGTTACAAGACTTGCTGAAGATATTTCGAGCAACTTTATTGCCAGTCATTTCTGACTAAGGCAGCAACAGCGTTGTCAAATTCTTCCCAGAATAATCAGCGGGTTTCGTGTTTTGTTAGCTGACAAGTGCATACAAAATTAGTTAGACCTATATCATATGTGTATTCCAGTGTGAAATAAATTCACAAAGATCCAGCAATCTACTAGCACGTGCACGATCGCCTCTGACATAGGCCCACGATGAATAGAACGATATGCTTACTTCCTGATTGACAATGGAAGGAACAGAAATTTCGAGCGTATCTGAGACTGGGTCTCGATTTTGTATATCATATAGGCCTAACAAGTTTGGCATGCACTTATTAACTAACAGAAAAGAAAGGCCGCTGATTATTCTGAAAAATATTTGACAACGTTGTTGCTGCTTTAGTCAGAACTGACTGTCAATTAAATTGCTCGAAATATCTTCAGCAAGTCTTGCAACATTGACTGCCCTGTTGATTATTTTGAGAACAATTTTATTGAAGGTTGTTGCGTCAACGATTTTCAGCAAAATTGTTATCAAATCTTTATCTAGTCACAAATTTATTATCAGCGCATTATATTGACAACAATCTGATGGAAAGTTGTTGCTGCTATAGGCAGCAACAGTTTAAAGTAAACCTGTTATACATATATGTGTTGTCACTTGCGCCATAGGAAATATAAACTAGCATTGAACTATAGGCACTTACTATGCGTTCACCGTGAAAGCCAGAAGACGAATGAATAGCATTAGCATTACGAGAATGGTTTTATACGAACAATTGCTCACCGGCGAAGACAATAGAAGCTAAAATAATGGCGCCTGCAAATAGCTATCTAAAATGGCGGCTATACTCCTAGTTGGTTAAAGTCTCCATAAAGTAACAAATAGTCCTAAATTTAGCCAGGATATGTATCTTTAATGAATAGATGAGAACCGTGTTCTAGGTAGAGAATTACTCCGGATACCGCCATATCTCAGTATTGAGTTACGGCGGGTGAGTCTCTAGTGAGAACACGGCTTTAGGTTCGCAAGTACCATACGCTTAAGCTGTTTTGGAATTGCCTATTAAATTTCCAAATTTGACTTTCAAAAATCAAGGAATTCACCACCCACCCCCACCCCTTCAACGTCAAATTTGAACACTTTTCACAAATTTTACGATCATACGCGTAAGAAATCATAATCAACAACCAAAAATTGACCATAAAATCATTCTAAAATGTTTTGTGGTTATGTGTGTAGACAGTATATCATTATCAATCATCTTTATACTAAATATGATGAATTCATCAGAATTTGAACAATTATCTCTAAAAATCTAACCCAACCTGATGGACTATACTGGCAAGCCACCAAAACAAGCGTTCATATGATCGAGGAGTACTGTATATTTTAATACATCACTTCTATTTTAAGGTTATTCAATGGACTTTTCCAGTTTTAGCAATGCCCCGCCCATCTCTAGCTAAGCCCAGTTGATTAGTTTCAAAATATTCAAGATAAAGTTTATTAAAGAAAAGACATACAATTCGTACAACAACGCTTAATCCGTCACCAATTAAGCGTTTGTGACGACAGCATTCATGACGTAATTGATTATGACGTCATCAAACACGTCACGTAGTTGATTATGACGTCAGATCCCTTCCAATTGTTATTATTGGCCTACATGATGGACGTAGACTTAGAGAGAAACACAGAGACACCTTCAGTGGTTTGGCCGGTACGTCATCAATAATGCAAAAGCAATTACTTCGCGTGGGGCTGTAAAACATACTGTTAGGTCCATCGTTAAAAAACCCCAATTAAATCGCGCTAAACGTCTCAAAATAAATAAATATCGTTGGTTGATTTCCCAAACCAATAACCCCTTTCTCAAGATACTGGCATTTGTGACGAACTCGCCGCATCTGTCTATTTGTCTTAAGGAGTAAAATTATTTTGAAACTAAGATCACTGAAAGCTGTTGTTCAGATTTAGTTTCAAAATTGTATTTATGTAGTTTCTTTAAAATGCAAATAATGTGGCTTCTGGTTTCAAATAACTATCTGGGTCGTTAGGGGAGCTAATGGTAGAGTACATTGGCTTAAAATGCACACTTTATTACCAACATCGCTGGAATCTATTAGTGACATGTGTGAGTAGGCTGTAAATGTGGATGAACAATGGCATAATGGATGACTCCGCTTTTAGCTATTCCCCACCCATCTCTATCCAAGCTCCGCCCATGATTTGACCGATGCATATACTTTGAATCCTGAAATCCAAGAGTCCCAATCTCATGGTAACTATACAGATAACATATTGAATATTTTGAAACTAATTTGACTTGGGTTGTTGCCGCCTATGGCAGCAACAACAGCGCGCAGTCAAATTAGTTTCCAAATTTTTCACAACATGTTTATTAAGTAGTAAAGACATACAATTCGTACAACTGACGGACTATTGCAGGTTCACAAAGGAGTATTTCTATCAATTTTTATTATTGTGACGTCAACCTACATGTGACGTAATTGATTATGATGTTATACAGTTCCGTGCCAAATTGGGTTCATACGTTTCTTAACTATCTATCGAACAGCAGCATTCCTTTATGACCGATGTGCTTGCATACAGGCGAGTAATAACTCGCCAACTCTCAGCTCTACATTCGTGTCTCGCGAGATTTCCTTCAATATGAGTTAGAAAAAGGCATCTCGCGTGTAATGACTGGTCATTAGCTTAATTTTCAATCGAATTGGGTGGTAAAAGATTTTGAATCTTTAAATGACAATTGTGATGTATTAAAAATGAGGCGATTAATTCTCATAGTGTTCAATGTGAAGAATAAAACAGAAGAGAAGAGAAAAAGCAGTCCACTTCTTGATTCGTCTCAAAATTTTTAATGTCTGCCCGCAGAATCTGTATAAAATGCGGACAGGAATTTGTGAATAGCACATAAATACTGATATAGTCTGAGCCACGGGACGGATCGGGTTGGTCTAAATGTCTGAACTAAAGCTGGCGATACAGGATTAAAAGAAACGGTCAAAGGCAACACGATCTCTGCAGTGGGTCCGGGGATGAGATCAGGTAGATGATACCATCATAACGCAGCTTACAGGGTCGATGCTGGGACAATACGGAGCAGATACTGAAATCGGGAGGGGGGCGGGGGGGGGGGGGGGTGAGGGTTTGATAGGGAGAGCGAGGGCCAGTTCGAGAGAGAATGCGTTCTTTGCGCATGCATTTGAATTTATCGTAACACTTCAAACCATGAATTCTCAGAATCTCATTTTAAGGTAACTATACAGGTAGGCTGTTAGATATTTTGAAAATAATTTGACTGGGAGATATTGCTGCTTATTATTTTCAAAATATTGTACATGTTTATTAGATTTTTAATTCACAGAAGACATAAGGCCTATAACGCAGATAATTACTCCTGGGCCTTTGTCCGGTTTATTTGATGTGAGGTCAGCTAACAAGTGACGTATTTTGATTAAGATGCCAGATAGTCAGCTACACGTGTGATAGAGCGGATCCTTCCATTTTTACAACTTTAGAATTCCGACATAAAGATGAGCCCACAATGTGTCAGTAGATTAACTCTTACTAGTCACGTCATAATCTACTAGGTCACATGTAGGCCGATGTCATAGTCAAATACATCATGAATGACGCGATATAATCCCTCATAAACGCGTATTATAAATGCTTAATAGTCCGTCAAGTTGTACGAATTGTATGTGCTTACTATTTAATAACAATATGTTGACTATTTTGGCAGCAACAGCACCCAGTAAAATTGGTTTCAAAATATTCAATAGCTGTCTGGAAATTGATATTCGGATCTGTATGGATCGATCGATTCCAGCACGAGCAAAGCGTGTGTTGAGTTTAGCTAGAGATCGGTGGAGCTAAGCTAAAACTGGATCCTCCATATGTGCAATTTAGGCTAGTTGTAGTTGGTCTATATTTCATCATTTATTCTTATACGCCAGAAATTGCAAATTATTTATGATGTAATGGATAATTTGGTGAATATTTTTGAAAACAATTTGATTGAAAACTTTTGCTGCCTATGCAGCCATAGGTTCCAGTGAAATTGTTTTCAAAATATTCAACAATTTTCCTAGATTTTGGAACACGAATGTCGAAGTCGCTAACGTTATTGGTAGCCTGTAGCTTTGAACAGGCATATAATAATAGAAAAATCCATTTCAAGCAATTCCTCGCCCATCTCTAGCCAAGCTCCGCCCACGCTTTGCCCGTTTGGGGATCTAGCGAATCCTGAACTCCCAGAATCCCAATATTACGGTAGCTATACAGATAAGCGGGTGAAAATTTTGAAACTAATTTGACTGGGTGTTGTTGCTGCCATAGGCAGCAACAATGCCCAGTCAAATTAGTTTCAAAATTTTCAACATAATGTTTATTAAATAGTAAATCCATCAAAGACATACAATTCGTACACTTCACGGACTAGTCCAGCTTCATGACGGAGTATTATCTTTCTGTTATGATTATGACGTCAGCCTACATGTCACGTAATTAATCATATGACGACATATACTTGATCGACAGATCGGATTGATCCATTGCCAGTTGTCGGTCGGCGAGAAAGACGCACATTCGCAAGAAAGCGTGTTAATACCAAATGTAGATAAATGGCTAAAGGAATAATCTTGAAAGACATTTACCAACGAATAGCATAAGCCCTACGCGGCGCTATTGATGCAGATGCATCCGCCGGGCGAATATAATTACGCGTAATTAGTTGCCGGGTACCGGAGAGATTTATTTATCATGCGGACATGATCCGCAACTAATGCGTGGGTGGTGTGTGAGTATGGGTGTGGGATGGATTGGGGTGGGGTGGGGGTGGGGAGGAGCCGTTGTCTATCATTCATTAGAATTTGTGGAAGTTGGTAGAGACAAGTAGGCATACACGCATTGTTGCAAGGCATCAAAATTAACCTTTCCAGTTTTAGCTATGCCCCGCCCATCTGTAGCTAAGCTCCGCCCACACCACGCTCGTGTTGGGATCGATCGATCTCTGAACTCCCTGACTATCAATTCCAGAAAACTATGCAGGTAAGCTGTTGAATATTTTGAAACTAATTCGACTGGGTGATGTTGCTGCATATGACGTCACATGATTGATAGATGAAATGGAAAGGTGAATTGTGCGGTAGAACAGCGTTGTTCGTTAGGATACTCTACCCTGTTAATGCGGATTACCGGGCCAGGAATGTACCGGCCCAGTAACTTGTGTTATCAGGGTTATGCCTACTCCTTTATTCGGTGACGGTTCTCTAATCGAGGGGGGGGGGTGACAATTCAACTTTCCAGAGTAGCCATTTATCATCTGACGTCATATGGCGTCAAAATCAGTTAAGTGGCGCGTAGGATGACGTCATAATCATTAGGGAATAACTGATTCTATTTGGCCAGTCTTACTCTTAATATCCCGACACGTTGCGGGAAATATATGTCTCTACTATTTAATAAACATGCTGATGACTATTTTGAAACTAATTTGACTGGACGCTGCAGTACCAGCGCCCAGTCAAATTAGTTCCAAAATATTCAATAACTTAACTGTATAGTTTTCTAGAAATCGATAGTCAGAGAGTTCAGAGATCGATGGAGCCCAACACGTGTGGGTGGAGCTTAGCCAGAGGTGGGCGGGGCATAACTATGCGGATGTTTTATACTCTCATTGGTAATGTCCAGTGTCATCGTTGTCACAGTTACACGTTGAAGAATTCACGATACTCTTGATAAAATAAATCTGAACTAATCTAACTCCTAACTAAATCTGACTTCTCTTGCAGTTAGGGAAAGGTGGTCTTCCTTTCTCTAACAAATAACACTTTAGCACGTTTGTAAAAGTTTAATATATAAATCTTATGAGACTTTATTATATTGCTATGATTCTACAATGTCCACATTGAAGGCTTGTACAAATCGAGATAACTTGCAATAATACTTGTTACGTAAATATACTATAATTTCTAACAAAGACTACTCGTCAAATAATGGTATAAATATATTATCACACTGATCTAACGATGGTGTAAAGATTACCTCTCGGATCTTCAGTTAGAATAAAGATTATTACCACTAATATCGAGATAACCACTCTGATCTACTAATGGTGTAAAGATAACTGAAAACAGAGCAGACACCAACTTATATACAAATAAAGTGGTTCCTCTGCTCTGACGTCATTTTGGGCTATCCCAGGGATTTCCCCCTAAAACTCGCACTCTGATTGGTCCCTTGCTCCCTCGTTGTGCAATCTTGGAACTGGTGGGAACCAGTTTGGGAGTGATGGCTCTGGACAGATAATGTAGACTTTACCTGCCTTGACAAGACTCATCAACAGCCATAACTCACATACTTTGTGCTCCCACTCCTTTTGGTTTATTGTGACAGGAGCGTTAACCAACCAAGTAGGATTATGCTGTAATTACTTTCATAATGGGACAATTTCCATTTAGTCACGACGATGGATGGTTACCACTCATCATGACGTACACGTGCCTGATCCTTGACCTGGTGGGGTTATTCCAGGATGATCACAAGTTGTGCAATCAGCATCAGGCACCACGCGGTAGCGAATCATAGAACAGGTTTCCTTAGCACTCTGTTATGGCCGTTCCCGTTATTCAACAATCTTCCTTGACCACCATCATAATCTTATCTTACACAGTGGTCCAATAATACTCTGTTGCATTAACTACCGAGAACGTCTCCTTAAAGCTTCTCAGTATTTATATTTCATCACTGTCTTACCGTCACGTCGTGCCGTTCTTATATTAAAATACCAGAATCAAGTTTTACGGTATAAGAAGGGTACACTCCGCCTCATTGTTTCCAGTAATTTATAGCTGTGTTTAAACAAAAACCCAAAACGGCTATTAAAAATATCTGAAATGACAAAACTAGATTGGTTGGTGGTAATGACTAGCATAATTTGTCTGCCCATAGTGATCGTAATTACCAGCCTTTCGTTTACAAAAACAATTCTCTATAAAATATTCAAACAGTCATTCTGACATTCAGTCTACAAGTTTGCACTCGTTATAGGGCATTATCGACACAGTCATCAGGTTTTCTCCCAGCGATGTAATAATACTACACACTATTCATGCTCATACACGTCTCGCATCCGACCTGTCAATAACGGCTTATACTTCCTTGTACCTTGGAATCCCAAAATGACGTAATGTGATGATACTGTAATAAATATTCACCATTGAGAAATTAACGCTTTGATTTCAAACGCTCAGTGTTGAAACTCATATGCCAATATTTTACAATATCGTACTCGGCGGATCCAAGGGTAACCAGTCCTAGAATCCGATATTCACAACGTGTCTAAATCGGACAACTACATTTGGCGCCAAAATAGCGATTTTTAAGTTAACGACCGTCGGTTGGCTAAAGAAACTACCATCAACAACAATGCGTCCTTAGTAACTGACAGCTCTCCGATGACCCGTACCGTGACCATTATAGACGGATGTTACTGCCATGTACCTGGAGGAGATAACGTTATATTAAACACAATATAAATTGATTTTCTAAATTAGCTTTAGTATTTATCATTAATCATTGGATTAGATACAATTTTTAATTAATTACTGTCACGTGGAGGAGATAACGTTAATTAATCCCTCTTGTGTCAACAGTGCCTCAAAGCACCCCAAATTTGGTCACGGCCAAGAGGACACTATTTTTGTAAATATACCAATGTCCTTTTGCCGGCGGGGATTGGAGTATTTTTGAAAGTTTACCGCTGTAATGACTGGCTCGGGAACCAAGACAGTCGTTCCAGTGGTATATTCTCGGGAATGACCTTGTCTGTGCCTGCAAATGTACATTAAATAAGTAAGCGCATATTTGAATTTTACTGAACAAATTTAACCAGTAAAGGGTTAACATTAATGCCATATGGCTTTCCTCAAACAAAATGACAAATCACAGGCAGTAAGATAAACCAAAATATCTTAAATTTTTGAATTTTTTCAATTATTGAAGATTCTGAGCCAGTGCGTTGACAATATTGACTACTACTACCACTACTACTACTACTACTACTACTACTACTACTGCTGCTGCTGCTGCTGCTGCTGCTGCTGCTGCTGCTGCTGCTGCTGCTGCTACTACTACTACTACCACTACTACTACTACTACTACTACTACTACTACTACTGCTGCTGCTGCTGCTGCTGCTGCTGCTGCTGTTGCTGCTGCTGCTGCTGCTACTACTACTACTACTACTACTACTACTGCTGCTGCTGCTGCTCCTGCTGCTGCTGTTGCTGCTGCTGCTGTTGCTGCTGCTGCTACTACTACTACTACTACTACTACTACTACTACTACTACTACTACTACTTCTACCACCACTACTACTAATAATACTACCTCTACTACAGAAAACTGAGGTAAATGTGACTTTCTGCCAAAGACAGTTTTGCAGTTTTTGTCGAACTCGTTTTTGGTTACTCCTGTATAGCAGCCTTCCTGGACTGTGATTAAGAATAATTTAAAAGAGCATAAATTTGAAATATTAAGAAATATAGAAGAGTTAGTTCTTAGGTTACAGATCATCTGACAACGACCGTACTACAAAAAATTCGGCCAATTTTTTCGGTTCCTTTATCTCATCTACTGACTGAAGCCGGCCGGTAATAATCTGTAGCAATCGGGAAAATCCTTGACATTGTCAAAGATTTTTCTCAACCGATTTTTCTGGCCGAAGTAGTCAAAATCTGGCCGACAGACTGCTCCTCTACCGATGCCACCGATTTTCCGGCTGGCTATGCATCCGGCCGTCAAAATCGGTAAATGGGCAGCCGGCTTACAAGCTACTTAGGTCAAGTTCGACTCCTAGCCATAGTTAGCTATAGCTACTAGATTCTGAGTCGAACTTCAAATAGTTAACTAGCTAGTCAACTATACTGAACCGAGCACTCGAGCTCGGTTCAAATGGTTAGTGCGATGTTTGCGTAAATTTCAAAATGGCGGACACTGATCGCTTGCCACGAATAAATGCATATAAAAGCGTACATATTTCACTAAATAACTTAGATTTGATGAAATTATGCATTCCCGTTCTATTTCAAGGTTTCCAAGCCCCGTAGGCCATCAAAACAGACTACAGAAAGGATTAATGGAGTCTGGTACCCGGCTCCAAATTTTCTGCAATAATAATGCAATAGGGAACCGGGTACCAACGAACTATAGTTAACTATGCAGCGTTCGGCTGGGCATAGAAACTGTGCATGTTCAGTGAACCAGCAAACTGACTATAGTTAGCGAGTCGAACTGACCCTAGGCGTCAACAAGCTACCTCGATAACGCCGCTTACTGGGCTGATACTGCGCCAATACTGAACCCGGAATCAGTCCAGTAAGATGCGTTATCTGAGTATGAATTGGAATACAGATTACGATGTGGAGTGATGGTAGAATGCATTGGACTATGCCGCCGACACCGCGCCGCCGACGATGACGGTCGGAAGTTACACACATGAGCAATTTTTAAGTACAGTGAACTATAGCAGTACACTTCGTTTCTATTAGTCCGTCAGGTTCGGGCCACATTTTAGCTAACCGGTACCAAAATGTTGACCACGGTTATTTGGTATCATTGGAAAGGTTATCATGCCAGGAGTTCATTTTTGCATGATAATAATCTGGAGCTGGTAGCTTAAGCCCTGTATATCACCTTAATTGCACCCCTGGCAAAATCGCATAACCCGCACAAAACCATACACCCTCAAGAATGCATATTCTATTAAACACTGTTTAGATGCTCATATCGTGTGAGGAAGCATGGAAAACACTGCTCCTACACTACCCAACACAGATTACAAAGTAATTAATAGACGTGTTTGTACAGAATACATTTTTACCTCCATCATTATTGAAATCGCATGATCTCATTTTAAGACGCATATATTTAATCATGGAGAGAGAGAGAGAGAGAGAGAGAGAGAGAGAGAGAGAGAGAGAGAGAGAGAGAGATCCTTACTGGTGAAGTCGCTCCTGAGAATCCATTTCAATGATGCACATGGCTCAGTGCATGTGGCTCATTGATTCATTTGCCCAAGATTACATTTATGCTGTCAGTCGTGGGTCACAAATTACACCGAAGCACATCTTTCCCCCGTGTGTTTTGAAAGGTTTGATGGGAAATGTCGAACTTACAAAAGCGCTAAACCGTCTCGGCCGTGGGGTCTCGTACACTCTCATAGAATAGAATGAAACAACACTGGTAAGGTGATATCGTTATACGAGATAATATTCACCCGCATGCGTTCATTACGTTGGCATGGGACAATATTGACAAGTTGGAGGAGTCTTTAACTAGTGGAGATACTTCTCATAGGGTTAATAGAATAGGTGTTCAACCCAGAGTGTTTGGACCCTTACTTTTCAAGCGAGAGTTCCATAAAATCATGTAATAGACAAAAGGTAGCATCACTAATGTAGAAATCTATGTCCCTCGAGTAAAGTTGGTCCTCGCCCTTTAGAAACAATCGACACAGAGGTAGCAAGTGTGATCTCAAATGCTCAAAAGAAGAACATGGTGTGGTTTCTTGCGCGCCAAGTCGGGTTGCCCCTCAACAAGTTATGGTTTGGACAGGATTTAACATTATGATACGGAAAGATGTTGCAGTCTCACATGATAGGTTATTTGCTACCATACATGCCATAAATCCATGTACTTCAGCAACAGATGTATCAACTTTTTACGATGTACTCAACAAATCTGTGCAAATAAGGGACGTGCTTCAATTGTAAGAAATGGTGTTAACATTCTACCAGGCCCTCTATGCCTAAGCCATTAAGATCATCTGGAAGCATAAAGAACAGTTCGATAACATGATAGTGAGCATGTGGCCATTCCATACTATATGTAATATTTAATCCATTGTAAGTTATTGGTAAAATATATCAGGATGCTGGACTTAAGAACGTTCTTAAAGAAGCTGATCTTATCGCTGAAGGATCGGTGTCTGCTGTCACGGAAGGTCGTTACTATAACAAAGCCGTACGTATATACTAATATGGGTATGAAGCGATTCTCTGCGTAGCGTTGAAGGGATTTACCTCCCTGAGCATATTATTCAGGTAAACGGAGGCCTCGAGGTTGTTAATGACATTCACTATGATCTATCAGCTGAAATATTTAAGGCCACAATGCCGAACAAAATGTGGGACGATCTGTTGCAGTATGTTTCACAATATATGACATTCTGAGAAAGGACATAGAGAATTATCTTCATTTTGGCTCAACTATATGGACATGGTAGGAGAAATTGTTTTGGGTCTGATTCCTGCAACAAGAGAAGGTGACTGGGATCTACATATGGCTTCCATATGTTCTCTCCTCCCATGGTGCTTCGCATTTCACAAGCTGAATTATACGTGTTACCTCATTGTATATTATGCTGAGATATCTCAGCTTCTTACAAAACATCCAGTCTACCAAAGATTTCTCCGTTCAGATAGGTCCATCCAATACCTTCGGTAAAATACCAGTCGACAAGGCATGTGAAGAGACTGTAAATAAAGGCACTAAAACGCCGCGACCAGTAAACCGCTATTAACTCACTGCAGAATATAGATGTGCATATATTGGAATGTTTCATGATAAACTTGATTTAGCCCGTGATGCATCCCGTGCTAAATCATCCAAGAGTTATGTTAGATGAACAGGCTGTTGCATCCATAGATGTGGTAGATGTTGTGCCTCCCTTTAAGGATTCGAACGATTTATAGAACATCTCGAATGCTGATCTTCCACCATCTGATATTGCCAATGACATGTCGCGAGCAAAGATGATAGGAGAGGACCGCCACCAAACCTTCAAAGTACAAAGACTGGGGAGTGAACCTCATTCTGTGAAGTTTCATAATTCACTATCAAAAGCAATGCTAAAAGATTCTCATATATAAGTAAAACCAAGAACATAGTATCCAATGGTATGAATGTAATGCCTATGATAACTACCAACCTGTTTGGCAATACAGTGTTGATGGCCCAGGCCAATTCCATGGAGAAAAACAGCAAATCAGTTCTTGGAAAAGAAATACAGAAGAACTCGGCACTGGCAAAGGTGATTCCGAGTCATTCATCTTGTATAATAGACGGGATATCACTTGTGAACAAGCTACAAGGAGAGCACTAAACGTTTTGTGAACTATTGTCATCTATCCTCTAAAGCACATCATGAAGCACCAGCATTAGGTAGTGAACGCCTTGACATTGTGTTTGATGTGTACCAAAAGGATTCCATCAAAGAGATTAAACGACAGATCCGTGGACAACATAGTAACACACAATATAAGAAAGTAACGGCCAGGCAAATAAGTGTACAGTGGGGAAAATGTCTAGCAATCAGGCCGAGCAAAGCAAACTTCATTACATTTATCGCCAATGACTGGATGCTGCGGGAAAGCACCAGCAAGCTAAGTGGGAAGACAAAGTATGTAACATGTGAATACATATGCTATGTTTGTATGATTATTGTATTCTGCGGCTGTAGTAGTAGAAACATTCTACAGCTGCAATCAGTCCTTCTTCGCTTTTGCCCACTGTGTCATGTCCTCAGCCAGAATTTTTAGCTTCCTCAGGTCCATTTTATATTTGACTGTACCGAGTCCTGCTTTTTTTAGGTCACCTTGTAGCATGCTTAACAGATTTATGCAATGACGTCCTCTCATGGCTTTGTATTTACTGGCTCTCAGGAAGGCGAAATCTCTGTGCTGGTGTGTCCCCTGGCATCCTTAGCACATGGCCAAACCATCTTTGCTTGGCGACTTTTACAGACAGCGCCGCTGTATTGCACATCGTGTACAGTGCATCATCTGAAATTATGGTGTCTGGCCATCGGTGTCCAGTGATATGCCATCGCATTGAGCAACGCGGATGTGCAGTTGCTCCTAGTTTACAGTAGAAGAAAGAGGAAGCAGATACCAGGCTGTTGTTGTACGCGGCACACACAGCTTCAGAAGGCTTCAACAGGGTGGTGATAGCCTCAGATGACACAGTCATATTCTTGCTTTGCTTGCCATCCCATTAAATGATAACAGCCTCTACTCTTACTTGAATACCACTCTTGATATAAATGGAGGATATTGTCTTTTTCTGGAATGCCAAACAAAGCAGGAATATGTCTGTCATCTGAAACTATCACCACTCTGTTGAAGCCTTCTGATGCAGCATATGCCGCATACAACAACAGTATTTCACTCTTAATTGAGTACCACTCTTGCTATAAATAAAGTACAGAGGCATTGACAAGATTGCAGTAACACTTGGTGAAACTGTATGTGACCCTATTCTAGCAATACCACATCAGTAAATGAGCTCCGCTACCAGTTATTCTCTGCGAAAAAGGGAGAGGTCGAGTCTCATCCACTTCCCCCATGTGCCGATGTACTTAAGACGCGCACCATGCGATTCAACTACCAAGCAGCTATATGGAGAAGCTTTCAATCTAAACTCGATGTACAAATGCCATATGGTAATGGATGGAAGGTCGATGTGATCGGATCCACAGAGGAGCTGACCATTGAGTGGATGGATGGTGCCCTTGCTCCAGATGCAGTCCTAGCCATGGTGTCATGCAAATGTTCTCGCCCGTATACTCCTTCTCGCTGCACGTGTCAATCGACTGGTTTGAAAAGTACAGAGCTATGTAGTTTAGTAGATTGTGACAAGTGAATAGTAATCCAATACTGTCAGTATCAATGTTTTCCAATGTATAACAATTATCCTTTTTGCATAAGTGTGAAACAGATTTGTTCCAAAGGTATGTTCCAAAGTATTCTCATTAATGATTGGCAGCAAACTATGCCTAAACCTTACAATGAACTTCATGTTAACAATTATCAAGCCTATATGAGCAATAGCCATTTGCATCCAATGTTTCTCATTGATAATTGGTAATTTGAAGTGTTTTCTGTTTGAAATGAATATCGTTATATAAATGATGCCCTCCATTTTATGATCAGAATCATCATCGCGGTTTAAGTTTCCTAAATTATATATCCTTCATGTAGCTGCTGTTTATTTAGAAATAATGTTTTTGTAAGCTGTTGCTCTCTAAGATGGAAACAGCTTTCAACACCACTGTTTCCAAAATCTACGGCAGCCGTCATCTACCTTTTTGGCATAAGTGCCATGTAAGGTTGTTCCAAAATATTTGTGAACATTAGCGTTAATCCCGCATCAGTAATGTTTATTTTCATAAAATATTTCTTATTAAATAATTGTTAATTTGGGGTTTAGCATCATATTTCAGCATTGTTTGCTGTCAATTTTAGTTAAAGAGCGTTATATATACACGGTGTGCTCTATGTATGATCATAATAATCACCACAATACAGTATTGCAAAATAATTTCTAGACTGTAACACACCTTTGAACTAGTTAATGGTTCAGTTATTGTTCTAATAGCAATGCATGCATAAATATACAAGAAAATAGCATCACTTTAATCTACCTGATTATACCGCAACGGCTAAGAGAAATTACATGGAATGAATGCATATAATATAGACAGCTATGTTTAATGCGGGTAGAATTTGAGATCTTGAGTAGCTCTTTTATTGGTTCTGATAGGGGTGCACTTAAGTGACGTACAGTGCTTAAGCTACCAGCTCCAGTTTGTTATTAGGCGGAAATGAACTCCTGAAATGTTCACCTTTCCAATGATACCAAACAACCTTGGTCAGCAATTTGGTACCGGTTGCCCTCCGAACATGATGGACTATTGCGTTTCTCCTCCGAACATGATGGACTATTGCGTTTCTCCTCCGAACATGATGGACTATTGCGTTTCTGGAAAATGTGTTACTCTACCATATGTTTCAGACTGGCGCTACACAACGCTCAATTCACCTTTCCAGAGTACATAATGAATGACGTCATGAATGATGTCAATAAGTACGTCACGAACGCATATTTGAAGATGGTCTATGCGTTGTTGTACAAATTGTTTGCTTTCACTATTTAATAAATATTCTGTTGAATATTTTGAAACTAATTTGACTGGGCGCTGTTGCTGCCATATGCAGCAACAGCACCCAGTCAAATTAGTTACAAAATATTCAACAGCTTCCCTGTATAGTTTACAGGAAATTGATGGCTAGTGCATTCGGAGATCGATCAATCCCAACACGGCGAGGTGTGGGTGGAACCTAGTTAGTGATGGGCGGGGCATAGCTAAAAAGGGAAAGGTCCATTGTATCCAATGGGGGAATCCAGTTTTAGCTATGCTCCTCCCATCTCTAGCTAAGATCCACCCACACTTTACCCGTGTTGGGATAGGGCGATCCTTGCACTCTCTGAATATCAATTTCAGATTTCATCCCAGATGCAGCAACAGAGCCCAGTCAGATTAGTTTCAAAATATTCAACAACATGTTTATTAAATAGTAAAGACATACAATTCGTGCAACTTGACGGATTATTAAGCGTTTATGACGGAATAACTCGCGTCATTCATGAATCATAGCTCAATTGATTATGACGTCAGCCTACATGTGACGTGATTATGACGTCAGATGATTGACTGAGAAACTGGATTCCTCCATTATTCTATGTCTCATCGTACATGCCTTGCATTTCTATAGATACAGGTGAGCTGTTGACTATTTTAAAAATAATTTGAGCTGTTGAATATTTTGAAACTAATTTGACTTGGTGCTGTAGTTTCATATGGCAGCAACAGCGCCCAGTCATCTTAGTTTTAAAATTCTCAACAGAATCGTTATTAAATTAGTAAATCCATCAAAGACATATCATTCGTCCACATGATGTAATTTTCAGTGTTCGTGACGGAGATAGATAGATACGCCAAGTGTTATGTATTTGTGAGTCACCATCCACCCCGACCTACCCCCATCCCATCGACGATTTATCGTGATATCGCGATATTTGAATGATATATCGATATAATAATGGCTAGGCAAATATCGCCCAACATCAACCTACATGTGACTTAAACGCGTTAGCGTGCCATTATCTAGTACTCCAAGTCGCATCGCGTTTAAACGAGCCATCTCATTTTGCTTTACCATTTGCGAAATATTTCTTATTATGGTAACGATGATCCGAAATAGACTCGCTGCCCTTGAGAGTACTAAGTGTCGGGATATAAACCTCGGTGTAACCCTTTAACACTCATATCCGCCAAAATCTGCTTCTACAGTGGTCTTGAGAAATGTCCATTTGCAGACCAAAATAAAACTATTTTTGAAAATTTACCACCGGAATGACTGGGTCGATAACAGAGCCAGTCATTCCAGTGGTAAATCTTCGAGAATAGTCTTCTCATGGTCTGCAAATGGACATTTTCTATGAGAAAATGTAAATTGTCTTGAATAAATTCGAGGGTTAAAGGTTTAGCAGATTACTACGCCACGGGTTTGTATGTACCCCAGGAGCTGTCTCCGTGACTTCTCGTAATATAACGCAAGGTTATATTTCGTTTTAAGTTGCATATTAGTAAAAAAAATAATCGAGTAATCAGCTCTGTCACTGCAGTATCTGACGTCATCAAAATACGTCAATTCCCTGATAGCGCAGCTTACTGGCCTAATACGGGATCGATACTGCGCTGATACTGAACGTACCGGCCCAGTAAGTTGCGTTTTCTGGGTTGTTAGCTGATGTCGCAATCAAAATATGTAGGTTCGTTCACAAAGTTCCAACAGTAATTTTCTGAATTGAACGTCTTTGATGAATTTACAATTTAATAAACATTCTGTTGAATATTTTGAAAATACATCTATTTCCCAGCTTACATGTATAGTTAGTTACCTTCAATTTGGGATTCTGCAAATTCATGGTATAAAACGTTAAAATCATTTCAAATGCGCGTGAGTGGGTGGGCGGGGGGGGGGGGGGGTAGAGCTTGCATAGCAATGTGCGAGCGCAGCTAGAAATGGATTGCTCTATTGTGTTATATCACAGTTATCGTCCAAAGATGCTTCTAAGATTATGTACACAATGTAACAAAATAAATATTCACCGTCTGACTGCTATGTTTTTGTAGACGACATATTCTAAGGGTAATATCGCTAGACCTGCTGCCTATTTTGAGAACAATTTGATTGAAAGTTGTTGGTTGGCTATGCGGGCGGGCGTGTGTATATAGGATCTGGAACGAGGTCATATTTAATGGTAATAATATAACATTATTGCAAGAGATCCACAATGGACCATTAGACAATAAATACAATACAGATCTATTATAAAAACATATAGCAATGGCACAAAAATTGTAACACTCAGTCGACCATAAAACCAGCCATAATAGGCCTAAAGATATTGTAGCCGGGTAACGGTAAAGACTAGCGAAGCCGGAACCAGTAAAATGCTGCCCGGCCATACCACGTTTGCCCCTATGGATGGCTATGCTCGTTGCATGCACGAAGGCAAGATATTTTAAGATACGATGTGCCCCCACAGCGCATGCGCCGAGTCACTGGGAGTAACCCCGTAATGGACTCTTTCATAGAGTAGGACATGGCCACGTTCGCGTGATGCCGACGACTGAGTGGATAGTTTTAGGTTGTATATATAATCTTTGCACGACTTCTTCCTCGAAATAATAGCCATGATCACAAAGGTTTCCCGGAATGTTTGGTACCATTAGAAAGCCGGAAGATTCTGGGTTCTCAAGATCACAACAGCGAGTCCAATCAAGAAGCAATCGATCTCCGAATTCTCCTGAATCTTTTTGTGTACTCGGAAAAAGATAGTACAGAGTATGACCCCGCCATTCAATGGCTGACCCCTGCTGGACGCTGCTGAGGTTAGCGCATCTGTACAGACGATCACTGATTGGCTGGACATATTGGAAGAAAGCCAGCCGTTCATTGAAACACACTGAGATGCAGAGTATTTAAGCTGCTCATTCTGCAACTTAAAGCCCCGCGAAACCCGCCTAGGTGTTCGTAGTGATGCCTCACCAATGACCCCGGTAGACGGTATTTGTTCCGCTTCTCTGCTCTAATACCTGACAGAAAAGCACAGCGGGACTTCTAACATAAACCACTCGACATCATTTACATAGTCGACAAAGAGAAAAAAATCGACGTTTTGAAAGGCCGCTAAGTAACAGCATCCTAATATCAGTCTCAATTCCTGCACCTTCAGAAACTTCCACCACTGCTCAAGAAAGTTCGTGAATCGAATCTCGTTGCCCATGCCATAACATCAAGAAACACCACTGCTATCCACTGCTTGCTGCGAAGGAACTCAGAAACCCTCCATTCGGTACTAGCCTCCGACCGAATTCCGCTTCCACTGCATCATACCGTCTCATTCTGAAGGATGCTTCTCCCATGACTGATGAACATTCTTGTGAAAGGTAACTTCCACCACGCTACCCTTTTTCAACAGAAACCCCTTGTGAAAACACACTTCCTCTGCAACCCTCGTGTGACCGCTGCTCCACGAGGATCCACCACTGCCAATGCCACAACAACAGGAAGTCTTGATCCCACATCTTACATGGAAATGTTAGGTAGCCTTAAAATGTCCACAAAACCATCGAGGTAAAATTGTAACAAAAGATGCGCAACTTGCAGGACAGTAACATCTGGGTCAAGTTCGACTCACTAAC
Organism: Chaetoderma sp. LZ-2023a; assembly: GCA_034401795.1. Taxonomy (NCBI): domain Eukaryota; kingdom Metazoa; phylum Mollusca; class Caudofoveata; order Chaetodermatida; family Chaetodermatidae; genus Chaetoderma; species Chaetoderma sp. LZ-2023a. Next base: position 60,319,285 of record CM067365.1, read on the forward strand.
CATAATAACATACAGCTAACTAGATCCCAGTCGAACTTGAAATAGTTAACTAGGTATTCAACAATAGTCGACTGAGCACCCAAGCTCGGTTCCAAATGGTTAGTACGAAATTGCTGTAAAATCCAAAATAACGGATATGTTTCATTTCCCACGGTTAAATGCACATTTTCGGTGGCCATTAAAACAGACGACAGAAAGAGTTAATCAAGACTGGTACCCGGCTTCACATTTTCTGCAATAGTAATTCAATGCGGGATCCGGTAGTAACAAGCTATAGTTAGCTATCAATCATTCGATTGCGAATAGCAACTGCGCATGTTCAGTGAACCAGCAAACTGACTATGGTTAGCCAGTCGAACTTGACCTGGGCTGCAACATCAGCAAAAAAAACCTCGACGTAATAGTTGATCACGTTTTTTATATGGATGCACATGTGAAATCCATATGCTAATCTGCCGACTGCCACCTCTGTAGTTTGGATTATGTAGGCATCCATGCTAGCCTGCGACGGATGTTGCCTGCAAGAGACATTGCCTGTGGAGCGCATACAACGATGTCAGTCAGTAGCTGCCACAACCGTGACTTAACTTGACAAATTATATTGCTGACTTCTAGTGCAAACGGTTGTACAACCTAAAATTAAACTGTTATCATGCGAATCAGTTTATAATTATTGGGTATAAGCCGGTTTTCTTGCTCGAGGGTAAAAGTGAGAGCTTTAGCTACCGATGTTTGCAAAGAGTAAAACAATGTCTGCATGTCATAAATTCAGGCTGGTCGAGTGGATCAGTAAATAGTTCGACTTGGCTAGGATCTAGTAGTATACTACACAAGCTATTATCGTCACTTTCGGTTCTATTGGACAGGCCCAGAATCTTCCGTATGTTGACTTCTTCATGTATTTTGAACTCGAAGATGGACTCGATTTGCTTCATAGTAGGATGCTTCACCTGTTCACTGGTGGGGCATTGAATTGTGAAATGTACCAAGTTCTCGGCATAATCTAGGCACAGCAGGCAAGTGTGGTCCAGATATGCACCATTGTGACACCTTCTACTCGACTGCAATTGTAATGTTCCGGTTATCATCCATACCTTATCTACTGCTCTGTAGATATCTCGCGGCCTGTCACTGATAGATGCTATTACAGGATGTGGCTTGCTAAGAGTGATGCTTTAAGTGGATAATCTTAAAGATGGATAGAGTATCACTTGCCCTCTGATGTACTCAAACCTGTATACGTCTACTGCTTTATTCACCATTCACTTCCATTCCACCTTTCCCGGTGTGTTGTCAAGAATGATATGAATTGATGGGAGTAGATTATTGGCTAGCAGCTTTCTTGCCGTGCAGTTCTAGCCCTCGTCGTGCAAACCTTCGCTCATTTCTTTTATAAGTAATTGGAGAGTTTTTGATACCACGGGAACCATCTTTTCTAAAAGGGGTTTTCAGATTTTCTCCGGGATTTAACACCATGGAGAGATTCTGAAATGAATCTCCCTCTTCAAGCATTCTCTGCTGGCCATTCTGGCTGATGAGTCATAGGCTCATGCGTTCAAAAATGGTATGCCAGCTGATTAAACACATAATCTAATTCACTCCTATAAATGGGTACCGGTGTAAAAGCTGGGGAAGTTACCAATACTAGACTGAAATATAAAGCCGCCTAGATATGGCGTGAGTGGGGCTTGGAATTAGAGACTTGATAGACACCAATCAAACCAATAAAAATCTTTAAAAAGCCTGTAGGGAGCGCGAACTCCACACTGCAGGTACGAACAGGAAAACCTGTGTCCTGGGTCGCTGGCACTGCTAGCCGCATCAACAGTCAGCTCTTGCTTCAAGCAGATCACGGCGCAGAGGCTAACCACTAGTGCTATCTACATACCTCAGAGCCGGACTAATTGATTGTGCCCAATGTTTGTGTCCCGCTGACAGACTAGCAGGATATAAGTAAATCTAATGTCATAGCACCACCTTTGGCTGTGGCAGAGCCTCCAGACCCCGGGATCCGCTTCAACAACGGCACCTGCCGAAACTGAGCGCATCGGTAATCTCTGGGCTAGGAAGTGGATACCAAAGCTTCAACTTAGCTGCACGAATGAAACAAACTCCGCTGGGATCAGCTACTAAAAGTCTATGCTGAGCGCAAATGGTATCGGGCCACAAGAACGCGAGCAAAACTTTCCATCGACTCCTTCAGACCGCCGGAGGATGAACAGTCCACCTTCCGACCTTGCCTATGTGATGATGGTCAGTCCACCTTCCAACATTGCCTATGTGCCGATGGACAGTCTACCTTCTGAGATTGTCTATGTGACGATGAACAAACATTGACTATGTGATGATGAACAGTCCATCTTCCGACATTGTCTGTGTGACAATGAATAGTCCACACTCCGACATTGTCTATGTGATGATGGACCGCTACCTAATATGAGACACAGTGCAACTATAAACATATGCGAGGTTAAACCAGGGCCGGCTTATCCATTAGACACCCTGAGCAATGTGCATAAGGCCTACGAAAAATTTAGGAAGATATCGAAAAACAAAGCTATATGAAGCCCCTGATTATATGACTGTGACTTTCTTTTTCGTTATCTTCCTTGCGTTTCATGCCTGGGTAAGAATCAGAGTTCCAAAATCTTATTTGACAGTAGTCAAAATGAAAGTTTCATAACTCTTTGATGGACAAATTTTGTCAAAAAAACTATTTAAATATCAGGATCCATTTGTATGCTAAGAGAAGACTACTTTGAAATTGAACATGTTATATGTCAGAGGTGGAGGGGCAAACCAACTTAATTTAGTAGACTTTAAAATGAACAACATAAAAAATACCCACGCCACTGACGCCAAACAGGTCTATTTTCATGTAATATATGTTCAGAAATGCAGGAGATGGCCTCCGAGAGCACCTAGATTTCGAAAATTCATTGGTGATTCCCTCCGGTGAGCCAGTCTACTCAGTAGTGCAGCAAGCGGAGGGGTGGGGCAGTTGCATGGGCGACCGTCTCATGGGTGGTATTATACTCCTAACATGTGGCAGAAATGTAATAATTTAACATCCATCTGATGATCCATAGTTATCTCCGAAAATGCAGGAAAGGCCTTCTGACAACATCCATATTTATTTTTAAACTTTATAGGAGATCCGACCCGCCATTCATGTTTGGCTACACCACTGGGTCAACCCTGGGTAACAGGTATCTGGTTTAAACTTTACGAAAATTACATCTCAGAAATAAGTAAAAATGTTTCAAAAACAAAAAACATGCTATTCAGCAAGAAATGTTCTCTTGAATATTTTGAAAATAATTGGATTGCAGCATTCTAATCCAATGGACCTTTCCGTAGTAATGACGTCATATGACGTCATAATCAGCTAAGCGACGTGTAGGATGACGTCATAATCATTACGTCATAAATGATTATATACCCTCATTAACCCTTTAACTCTTAAAAGTCTGACACGTTGTAAGAATTGTATGTCTCTACTATTTAATAAACATGCTGTTGAATATTTTAAAACTAATTTGACTGGGCGCTGTTGCTGCCATAGTCAAATTAGTTTCAAAATATTCAACAGCTTACCTATACAGTTTTCTGGAAATTGATAGTCTTGAAGTTCAGAGATCGATCGATCCCAACACGATCGAGGTGTGGGCGGAGGTTAGCTAGAGAATTGTTCGGCATAGCTAAAATGGAAATGTTCATTTTGTTCAAAATATTTGAAAGGTTTTAACTTGTTTTGGAAACATTTAATGTTATTTCTGACCTGTATTGTACCTTTATCTCTATATAGAGACACGAACGCATACACTCATGACAGTATCCTATAGAGTTAAGACTTTGTCCTCACGTGATTATCCCTTGCTTTGCATATCTCTAGCCTCGTTGCGGCCAAGCTAAAGCCAAAACAACACAACCATCACCGTAATTAGGACACTATTTTACAAGTGCTCTCGAGACAAGTTCCCGGCGGGTTCGTGAATAAAATAGCAGCGTAAAATAGCAACACGAAACGTTCAGCTCAAAGTTCAAAGTTCAAAGTTGCTTTATTTCATGGTTTTTTCTATACAATAAATACAATCTAAACAGGCAGTCCATCAAAGGCATGGCCTATTGAGTGATGGACTCCTTACACACATTACAACATTTATACATTGACATATATATACGACACACAAGACAGTGGCACAGTGACAAAATGGTGAAAATCTACCTTGATATGAAAGTCCAGGACTATTTTGGTTTGTTTTGTGGAGTTCGGACATAAACTTTGATATATATATATATCATATATACATGTATTTAATACATATATGTCTTCCATTAGGCAGTGGGTGGGTAGGGCTGTCCCTTCTTTGATGTTTACATAGATATATGCCACTATGTGCACAAACATAAAACACACAGCATTCAAACACATATTTATGGCATTAATATTTAAATACACTCATACATATTTGCTTAACTTGACTTAATTAAACATATATTATACATATACTCCCTAATTACATCATTATCTCATTTTATTTAAATTTAGTTTGGAGTGGTTTATTATTATATAGGACTTTTGTATGCTACTGAGGGGGGGGGGGGGGGGCAGGGAAGAGCTCATCACTGTAAAATAAAGTTTAGATGGTTAGAGTTTGTTAAGAATCAATAGATGCGTTGATCGTTTGTGGGTTATTTAGGTGTAGTAGTAGTGAAAGTAAACTGTGAAGTATGTTTGTGTTTAGACTTCTTACTTCAATTATTAGGTTAGGTTAGTTTATCTATAGTGGTTGTGGTGGTGGTGGAATGTCATTAGGCTTGTATTATTATTAATTAGCAGAGAATCTGTGACCATCAGGTATAAATATATTAATTTAGTATTTGTCGATCATAGATTCCCTGGCAATCTTCTTAAAGGATTTCAGGTTTAATATGCTATCGCGTATTTTTGTACTGGTGCTGTTCCATAGTTTTGTGGCTGCTATTGTAATTCGTCGTTTTCCTATTTCTGTTCGTGTAAATTGAGTGTGTAGATTGTGTTTTGTCCTAGTGTTGTGTTTGTGGATGTCGGTGCTTAGTGTGAAATTGGAGGCTATGGATTGTGGTAATGTATTGTGGTGAAACTCCTTTACAATGGTGTACATCTGTAGTTTGCCTATGTCCTTTAGTTTTAATAGCTTTTCTGACTTGAATATATTCTGGCCCTTTGCTGGTTTAGAAAAGAGTTTTAGGGCCTTTTTCTGTAGACTTTGTAGTTTTGTTAGGTTGCTTTTGTGTGTATTCGTCCAGATAGCGTTACAGTAGGTGAGATGCGGAAGAACAAGGGTGCAGTATAGAGTTTTAATTGTAGCTGGTGTCATGTAAGGTTTTAGTCTTTGTATGACACCTATGCCTCTTGCCACCTTTGCTGTTACCATCTCGATTTGTTTAGCCCAGGTCAAATGTTTATCCAAATATACTCCCAAGAATTTGGCAAATAGGGCCTCCTCAATTTCTTTTTTGTTTATGTAGATTTTTGGAATTTCATCTTTTTTTAGTTTGAGGTTTGTAAATAACATATAATTTGTTTTGTCAACAGTCAGCGATAATTTGTTTATTGAAAACCAGTCAGTAATTTCTTCCATTTCCTTATTTGTTTTTCTGTATAAGGTGTCTATGTTGTCATCGCAGCAAAAAGCATTTGTGTCATCAGCGAACAGTATTAGTGACATGTGCTTGCATATGTTAGGTAGATCATTCATGTAAAGAAGAAACAGCAATGGGCCAAGAATAGATCCCTGAGGAACACCACAAGTTAATTGCCTGTTTTCAGAGCATATTTCATTATATTGTACGCATTGTGTTCTTTTACTTAGGTAGTTCTGGAACCAGGTGAGTGCACTGCCTCTTATACCATAATAGGCAAGTTTTTCTAGTAAGATCTGGTGGTTGATAGTGTCGAAAGCTTTTGAAAGGTCCAAGAAGATGCCTATTATACTTTGGGTTTTTTCCAGTGATTCAATAATTTTTTCTGTCATTTCGGCTATTGCATGCATTGTTGAATGTTTCTCACGAAATCCATATTGCGATTTGTATAAAATTGACTTTTTGTCCAGGTAATTTGTCAGTCGATTGTACATAAGGCGCTCTAGTAACTTGGAGAAAAGTGGAAGTATGGAGACTGGTCTATAGTTTGAGAAGTTAGTAGAATCCTTGGCTTTATAAATTGGTGTAACACGTGCTATTTTTAGTTTTGATGGGAAAATGCCTTGTGCTAGGGATAAGTTGCAAATGTGACTAAGTGGGATAAGGATATCCATAACACAGGTTTTATAAATGCGCCACTTAAAACCATCGATTCCGGCACTTTTGGCTGGGTTGAGTTTGTTTAGAACGTTAAACAGTAAGCATCAAGGATTCAAGCTCAGGCACTTATATAACAAGGACAATCTCCTCACTATGAATTTCCTGGAAATTGTACAGGTAAGCTGTTGAATATTTTGCAACTAATTTGATTCGCTGCTGTTGCTGCCTATGGCGGCAACAGCGCCCAGTCAAATATGTTTCAGAATTCCCAACAGAATGTTTTTAAAATAGTAAATGCATACACTTCGTACAATGTATCTGACTGTTAAGCGTTAAAGACGGACTATATCCAATCATTCATGACATCAAGCTTATGACGTTATCCTGCACGTCACGCAGTTGATTATGACGTCATGTGATTGAATTATGTGATGGATAGATAAATTGGAACGGTCATTCGTTCACTCATCTCCACTAGATCTATATATCACATACCACCAAGCAGTGGTAGGCGAGTAGTAATGGAAGGAAATGGATGGGCCTTTTGATTGCCTCTCACAGGTCACATCATTTCGAGGAGTGGGGCTTCAGTGGCGATATATGGATTGAGAAAACGGGGCGTGTGCTGGTGGGCGTTCCTCTACAAACACGCCCACTAGCACACACACCATTTTCATACTCCATATATGGGTAATTTACCTGTCCCCTCTAAATTGTGTGACCTATGAGAGTCAATCAAAAAGCGTGTATCGCCCCCACCCCCTCCCCCCCCCACCCTCCTCCACCCCCACCAACACCCTTCCCGCTACACATATTGTCAAATTTATACAAATTTGAGGAAACGTGATTTGTAATGATATTACTAATTAATCAACATGAACATATGTCTCTCATTTTATAATAATTATGAGGACAGAAAAAGTGACACTAGCACGTTATACCAATATGTAATAATTCACCTTTCTAGAGTACCCACCCATCATATGACGTCATAATCAACTACGTGATGTGTACAATGACATCATAATGAATGACGTCATGAATGACGTCGAAAAGTACGTCACGAACGCATATTTGAAGACGGTCTATGTGTTGTTGCACAAATTGTTTGCTTTTACTATTTAATAAATATTGTGTTGAATATTTTGAAACTAATTTGACTGGGCGCTGTTGCTGCCATAGGCAGCAACAGCACCCAGTCAAATTAGTTACAAAATATCCAACCGCTTCCCTGTATAATTTCCAGGAAATTGATAGCTAGGGCATTTGGGGATCGATCAATCCCAACACAGCGAGGTGTGGGTGGAGTTCAGCTAGTGATGGGCGGGGCATAGCTAAAAATGGAAAGGTCCATTGTTTGTGCAATGGTTTAGGTGGTCAAGTTGTGTCTCTGACACTTTGGCTGTTACACTAATTGGCATTGCAGATGGTCAATTGTATAACTATTGCTTAGAACAATAATCAATGGACAACAGCTGCTTATAATTAGTGTGCATCCATAGTTACAGCCCTAATCAATAATTGTACGTCCATCACTTATCCAATCAGATCACAATAGGCAGTAATCAATATTGACTGATGGCTAGCAAGCCTTTTTCCTGAGAGATTATGCACATATAAATAAAAGCCTGTATTTCTCGTCATTCTGGCAAATAGTGAAGTAAAGTAAAGGTGTCCCTGTACTAGTAGTAAGGACTATATAATGCAAGGTTGGGTGCAAAGGTCGTATGCAAGCGCATTACCAAATTAATAAACATTATCATGGTTCTAACCATTTTGACTGTTACAATATCTGATTAAGCAGACTGATGCCTAAAGCGCAAATATCCCTTGCACCAATATTCTATAATTAACTGTTAATTTGCTTTTGACTGTTTTAAGAGCTGTGATGCTCCGTCTAGGGTGCTATAATTACCTGGCACAATGGTCAAAACTGCATTGCAGTGAACAATCATTAAAGTGGTATTTTTTCAAAATATCCACTAATTCAGACTTCTGTATTTTCATTTAACCTGCCAAGTCATTCAGCGAATAATATAGCTGGCATTATTGGCTTGAATCATGGCTAAAACTACAGTGCTGTGAATAATAATTAAACTGCCATTAGCTCAAAATAGTGCTTAATTCATACGTGTTGCTATTAATGAAGAAAATCTTCATTGCGCCAATAAGCAATATCCCACAAATATTACATGTGATGGTGTTTATGTGTGCCTATTGCTTCAGGCACACCATCCAGTGTTACAATATTCACTTGTCACTCAAAATTGAGCTACTTGCACCAACAAGCAATATACAAGTAAGGGCTGTTTTGAATTTGTCCACGTCCATCTCTACAGGCCTAATCAGTAATTATGCATCCAGCCCACAGTCAATCAGATTGTGTATCAATGGCTACAGAGGTAATCGACAATTTATGAGCATTCATCACCATAGGCCTAATCGATAATTGTGCATCCATTGTGCAGCCAATTTGATGGTGCGTCCATCGCTACAGGGTAATCAATAATTTATGTGCGTCCATCGCTACAGCCCTAATCGTTAATTATGCGTCCATAGTTCAACCAATCAGCTAGCATGTCCATCGCTCCATAGCACATCCATCGCTCTAGAGGCAATCGATAATATGATCGAGAGGTATGGTTATGATTTTTGTGAGTCCATTGCTACACTCCTAATCGATAATCGTACATCCACCACTCAACCAATCAGGAGGCGCATCCTTCGCTACAGTGGTAATTGAAAGCCGACTGTTTTGAATGGCAGGCGGGGGTGACATAAATAGTGGATTCTGTTTTCTCCAGCTCAGGTGAGACGATTGGCCATGGTGTTAGTGTGGTCGACTGGTAATCCGCCAGGCGAGGTTCAAATCTCACTCGATTGCCAGGCGATCAGGTGACTGGCCCGCAATCATTGGTAATATAGGCAATCTCCTTCGCTCCTCGTTGCCTCTCGCCACCCAGGAGTATAAATCGGTACCAGAGTGTAAAAACTCCGGAAGTTATCAACAACGGACTGAACTATAAACCAGCCTAGATATGGCAAGAATGGGAGATGACATCAGGGCCTCGATAGACACCAATTAAAGCAATACATCGTGAGCTAGAGTGAACATTTCTGTGTACTAGTAGTGATGGATGTTTTCATTATACTTGTAGTATTGTTAGACCTAGTGCTACTAGGAATGGATCTTATATTTATTCCATTATTGGTAGCGATACTATGTAATTCTGTAAGCGCTGAAAGCACTATATGGTCTGGATATATAATTGGATATACAGGATTGGCAAGAAGAGGAAGAGGAAACAAGGAAAATAGGTATTTTAGAGAGTGTTTTATAATATCTTTAAAAAATAGTATAAGAACACTTTGCCCATTAAAAATCAATAATTAAAACTGTCTTTCATATGCATTGATTATTAGTGACACTAGCCAGACGGGCGATAGATGCACCTTTTGATTGGCCCTGCGCCATGTAACGTCATATCTTGGGGATGATGTCACATATCTAATCCCATATCAAGTCCATTAGTGCAAACACAGCTAGAGTTTGGGTGGCACTACTTTCCTCGTGAATTCTCTGTCGATAATCCGGCTACACCAAATAGATGCCTTCCTTAGTCTATACATGGCAAATGGGCTCGCTCCTTTCATTCCACCTCTAGCGTGTGTGATCTTGGCGCTTTGAGGTTTGAATTGCCCATTCCTCTTTGTGTCGTTTTAGAGGCAGCTACTGCTGACCAACAGAGTCTGTCAGTTTTTGAACAGTGACCAATCATGGTCTGAATACCTTAGCACCAGGTAAAATGTATATACGTTTTTAACTGTTAAGCCGATATCTAGGGCCTGCTGTCTTGTTAGAGGTGTGGTCAGCGCTCCAGATGAGGCACATACATGCATACTGTATGTATAGAAATTGTCCATGTACGCAGACATTTAAATATTCATAATACCATGTACGCCTCGTGTAAATGCTGTATGCATCGGTGTATTAATCTGTGCATACTGGCTTGTTGCCGTTTTCAAACATACTGAATTACGATGGGATCTACGCGCTAGTTGCATACTATGACGTACAGATGATACAAGCACTCGTAAAATCAGTGAAACGTTATGATCTCCATCTCCGCAAGAGGGTAGTCTTTGCTTTAATACAAGCCCTCTGCGTTACTTATATGCACCTATATGCCTGTCAATGAAAAACATCCAATTGCTTTTGTTTTCGTACATACTGCCAAATGAGCTAAAATATCACCGGACCTTAGTTGTTCAACACATATTTTAGTTGGAAATAGGATTACAGGCATAACTTGTACAGTCATGACAGTAGGCATCATAACCATAAAGGGTGATAAGTTAGACCCAGACCATAATCGACTGCAACAATATAATCCTAGTTTGTTTTTCAGAAACTCCGAATCTCCACGAAGGCATATCTTATATGGCATTTTCTAATTACGGATAACATATGAGTGGAGCTGGAAGTTGTTTCAATTGTGAATATTTCATTAGATACGGCAAAATATGCAGAAATATTTGTAAAGACTTGTTCTTTCACACTTATTTTAGTTGGAGAGGTAATTATTGCAATAACTTTTAATATGAAATTTGCAACAATGTCCGTTGACCAGAGTCTACAAATAACAATTGCAAGTTCTCTTCATATGATTTCGTTTACCGGCAAATATTAAAAGATCTGTTCTCTTATTACAGTAAACAATATATTAGCTCTTCTAACCTGGGATTATATTTTAAAGTAAAACACTTGCCAAGATTAAATGAACAATATTCTAATTGCAATAGCCGTGATAGCGCTTCTATAACTTAGTCCCATATTAATCAAATAGGAAGCAAAAAACAGGTAATTCCCTTTTAAATAAAGAAATGCTCCATGAAAATGTTAACAGTTTATAACATTTGTTATATCCAATGTCAATGATACATATATGTTATAGGTGAAGGTGTGATAATTATTTTGAGAAGAATTTGACTGTAGCTTCCATAAGTAATTAAGTGCTGTTTGCAATTTCTTTCATTCAATCTAGCTTCTAAATATACCTCCTTGAAAACAAATCTCAGAATTCAGAATGACAGGTATTATTACAGCAGTAATATTTATTCATTTGCCAGTATGCCACGAGATAGTGTCTTTAGAATGCTAGTGTATCTATTTTGGCTAATCGTGCCCGCACCATATAACACAACTGGGTTTAAGATAAACAAACTTTTGATATAAAAATAGATTTTTATTCAGAATTTAAATCTGCTTGGCATGACTGAATAGTTAGTTAGTTCCTCAGCGGTGATGAGTCCCACACACCCTGCATCAACTATAACATGTAACTGTAACATTGGCTATTTTTTAATGCATGGTGGCCTTAAGAAATACATTTTTGGGGTGGGTGGGGGTGATGTATGGGTGGGGAGCGTCTACCGTATTTTAACACTGTTGAAAGTAAAAGTGTGGTGTGTGTTTGTGTAGGGGGTAATAAAGTCTTGATTTGATTTTAAAGCACATAGCATGCATTCATGAATAATCTTACCCAAATCTTGTCATCTAGACTGCTTGATGATTCCATTCATGTTGCTCTCACACCACCCAACAGCACACACAGCACAAGTATTTTCATTGCATGAATAATGCCTAGTGAAATTGGCGTATTAATAGGCTATGCAGAAAAGAATTATCCTAGGGGAGGGGGATAATTGTCCAGTAACGTTCAGTATTCAGTAACATCAAGTCTTCTACTCCTCATGAATTTGCGGTACGCATCAGTTGCAAAATTAAGGAGCACTGTATGATCGCTGATCATGTAGTTTAATGTTGTTAATAGTGATAGTTTTGAGGTTAGATGTTCGAAATGGAGCAGATTTTAATATCTTGACGATGCTTTGTCAAGACATTTGAAACATATACGACTAATCTCCATCTTTGCACTGATGATTGCTGACCTTTACCGGTAGTGTTTTTCTCTCCACAACTACTGGTCGTTCTTGGGCCATACTCACGTGACTTACATTGACGATGGCATGAGTTGCCTATGGTCATGTAACTAGCTTATTCCAGCCTACTGACATGCCGTATTTGACGCGAACTAACAAACTGTTGATTGTCCTTGGGCCAATCAAATGACTTACATCAATGATGGCATGAGTTTATCCCAAGTCAATTCTGACCACAGACCTTGATTGTAGCCTCGAGATGACTGCCCTGATGGCCGATTCATTTTATTTATGATGTGATCCTAGGACGACCCGACTACAACTGCTGTTATTGACAGGGCTCTGACACCGACACCTGTATATTTGTGGCATTGCTGTTTGACTACAGCTCTTTCCTCAGCCTGTTGAGATTATTCATCATCTTGTGACACCATTAACATTCATCAGAGGTTGACATTATTACGGTAATAAAATTTGGAGCCAGTCAGTCCTCCCCAGAGATGCTTGCGGGCGAATACTGGACCAGAACTTAGTGTATGAGTTTGTGTATACTCTTCCACAGCATGGTCGCTGAACGAGAGTTCCCGTGAATATCATGGCATTTTTGCACTAATTTTTAACTAACTTTTTCTGGTGTTTCTGTACACAATTTCAGCTGCATTTAAAACTGCACCAAATAGAACAGAATAGAATTAAATAGCGTTTCCATGAAATGATGGTTTGCGGAGGCCTGTTTATGCTTTTCCGGAGATGAGGAGCTTGTCAGGGGTTCTGAATCCAAAAGCCGTGTTGGCATCGGGATATTTAGGATTGAAGTGTTCTGGTATTTTTCGGGAAATGTCCTTGATGCGATAGACGTGAGTCACATGACCGGATTCCTGCTCCATCCCAATCATGCTGATTTGATCTTCATTTTCGAGCACGCCTTTCTAATATTAAAGGTGTCAGAGTATATAAGGGGTTGTTTCGGGAACTCCATGTGTGTGCGTGCGTTAATTTTATACGTGTTTGATAACTAGGGACAGGCGAGCTTTTCATCGGAGTCAGTATCTGCAGCTATCTCGTATTATGGTCAACATCTTCGCCTGCCCTCAGCGTGGACACCCTCGTGTCACCGAAAATTAACATCAACAGAACTATACATGAGCTAATATAGAATAATCAGTTATTGTAAACGTTTTTCCACGTTTTGCAGCCTTTTCTCGGCTGTGCCCATGCCACACGGCCAACCGGCATCTGTAGAAATTCTTTGATTACGTCTTAACTTAGTTGGCCAAATTTGAAAAGTAGAAAGTTAGAAAGGCTCGTTTCAACGGACATTTGTGTATCCCAAGAGAAATTTCCTCTCCGGTTAGGTTAGAATTATTTGGTTCTGTACGCCATCGCATTTAGCGCAACGGTACCAGAATATTGACCGTTTCAGGAGAAGTGTCCTTGGTGATATCGGACAGACTTTATGCTTATCCATGGATTATTGAGATTAGGAGACAGAGATGAGGAGATGAGGATACGAGGAGAGGAAGACAGAGCCGAGGAGTGGACGAGATGGAGACGATGAGACGGAGACGTGTAGCCGGAGGCGTGGATACGGAGACGAGGATATGGAGATGAGGAGACAGAGACGTGGAGGTGGAGCCGGAGACGTGAAGATTGGGATATGGAGATGTGGAGACGAGGAGATGGAAACGGGGAGACGGAGAGGAGACAGACACGAGATGGAGATGAGTAGACGGAAACGAGGAGACAAGAGGACGGAGACGAGGAGTGGATAAGCATACAACGCGAGGAGACAGAGATGTGGAGATGGAAACGTAGAAACAGAGGCGGGGAGACAGAGACGGGGAGATGGAGACGTGGAGACGGAGACGGGGAGACAGACGAGAAGGCAAAAGCGGAGACGGAGACGAGAAGACGGACGAGGAGATGGAGATTGACAAGAGGACAGAGATGATGGGTATGAGTGGGTGCATGAGGGAATGGCATTTTTGTTCAGACTCGACAAATGTGTCAAGGCCTATCTGCCAACCTGCCCTACTGCGCAGCCACCTGCATGCCCATCCACCTGCATGCCCGCCCATTCGTACCTAATAAATCAGTCCTCTTGCGGTCTGTAGGCTACTGTATATCAAACCAGTAAATCATACCCCGTCCTGTTGTCTGTAGACTACTGTATACTAATCTAGTAAATCAGTCTCCCTCTCACAAACACACACACACACATACACACACACACACACACACACACACACACACACACACACCGCACCGCACCGCACCGCACCGCACCGCACCGCTCCGCACCGCTCCGCACCGCACCGCACCGCACCGCACCGCACGCACGCACGCACACACACGGTGTCAGTAGACTACCGTATATCAAACTATTAAATCACCACCGTAGACCAAGCTAGTAAACTTGTCCCCTTGTCACCTGTAAATCAAACTAGTAAATCTATCCTCTTGTCGTCTCTAGACTACTGTAGACAAAGCTAATAAATCGATCCTCTTGTCATCTGTAGACTATTGTAGACCAAGCTAGTACATCGATCCTCTTGTCGTCTGTAGACTATTGTAGACCAAGCTAGTACATCGATCCTCTTGTCGTCTGTAGACTAATGCAGACCAAGCTAGTACATCGATCCTCTTGTCGTCTGTAGACTATTGTAGACCAAGCTAGTACATCGATCCTCTTGTCGTCTGTAGACTAATGCAGACCAAGCTAGTACATCGATCCTCTTGTCGTCTGTAGACTATTGTAGACCAAGCTAGTACATCGATCCTCTTGTCGTCTGTAGACTAATGCAGACCAAGCTAGTAGATCACTCCTCTTGTCGTCTGTAGACTACTGTAGACCAAGCTAGTACATCGATCCTCTTGTCGTCTGTAGACTACTGTAGACCAAGCTAGTACATCGATCTTCTTGTCGTCTGTAGACTACTGTAGAACAAGCTATTAAATCGATCTTCTTGTTATCTGTAGCCTCATGTATAACAAGCTAGTAGATCCGCCCTCTTGTTATCTGTAGACCACTAATAAATCTGGGCCTCTGTTGTCTCTAGACCTCTGTAGACCAAGCTAGTAAGTCAGTCCTCATATTGTCTGTAGACTATTATAGACCTAGCCAGTAAATCAATTCTCGCTTGTGTCTGTAGACTACTTTAGGCCAAGCTAGATAATCAGCCCAAACCCACACACGCACACCACCCACCCCACTTCCCGCCAACCCCACCCCACCCACCCCCATTTTGTAGGCTACTGTAGGCTAAGCTAGTCAATTAGTCTAGTTACAAAACAAATTTGAAGTGGTACAGCTATTGCACTGATGAGTTTGTAATTTTGTTTTTCTGGGACTGACTTACACAATGGCTGAAGCGGTTGCTACTGATAATGGTAATATAGCAGAGAGCAGCAAAAAGCTGCTAGAATGTTCAGTTTGTTTGGAACGATTCAAAGATTCAGAGTTCTCCTGGTGGCGGGGAGGGTGGGTTTAACCACCCTACAGGAATAGCGGTTAATGATGATGGTGATGGTATGGTGGCAGACAGAAACAATCACCGTATTATAGTATTGAACAGAGAAGGAGAATACATGTTCTGGTTTGGTGAGAAAGGTTCCAATGATGGACAGCTTAAAGTACCCTGGGGCTTGGCAGTAGATGTGGCGCACAATATATATGTGTGCGACACAGACAATCGTCGTGTACAGGTGTTTAAGCCTGATGGTACATTTACCAGGTGTTTTCAGTCCAGTGTATTTAATTATTGCTCGTGATACAGACCGTGTATACATAACAGACTGGCCTAGCCACAGAGTGCAGGTGTACTCTACACAAGGCGAATATATCTCTTGTTTCGGTACGCGTGGCTCAGCTGATGGTGAAATGAACCATCCATGTCGATTATGTGTAGACGATGAAGGCTATATTATCCTGGCTGATTGCAGTAACCATCGTGTACAAGTATTCCTGAGGGATGGTACGTTTCACCGTAAACCCGGCAGTGTTTGCGCAGAGGAGACACAGCTCTCATGTCCTCGTGATCTGACAGCGGACAAGAACAACCGTGTGTTTGTTATTGACCGGGAAAATAAGAGAGTTATTGTCTTTTGATACAAGCGCAAGGGCGTCGGCAGCTACTTAGAGATTGGTAGGGCAATGTTTGGGAAGGTCTCAGGTGGGACGTCCTCCTACCAAAGAAATGGCATTCGGTGTTTCCTCAACAGAAAGTTTTTGAAAATTAGATCCCTAGAGAAGCCATTTCATGCATTTTTGCTGATTAAAAACATCATTATGTTGAATCTAGAATAGAATTGGAATTTACCCATCAGTTTACAGATTTGAATTGGAAAGAAATTCCGACTAAATTCCCAGTCAATTTTCTGTTAAAATAGTCAACAGAATATTTCTTACTTCATAATAATTACTTTGCCTCCGCTCTCAACATCAACCACGGAAACGTTAAACAATTTAACCCTTGCAAAAACATTTTCTCAAATTCAACGCATACTTATACCTGAAATCTGATGTAGCATATAAAAAATATTCTGTTGAATATTTTAAAAGAAGTTTGACTGGAAGCCGTTGTTGCCTCAGACAGCAACCGCTTCAAGTCAAATCTCTTTCAAAATATTCAACGGATTAATTTTTATGTCGTAAAGAATTACGTGCAGTATTTGGTCAGATGGCCATCTTTGGGCAAACTATTGGTATGGCAAGTGCCCTAACTGCCATATTTCTCGCGACGCCCCTGAGGTACCTCTTATAATTATGATGTCATAATAATGAATCATTTTTCGTCAGCCTTGCGTTCCATTGGGAAAACGTTCCAGAGCGCTCTGCACATGCAAAATCGGCTTTGCTCTCTTTGTATATTATATGATGTAATTAATGCGAAAACAGCAGATTGTCAATATAGTTTGCAGATTAGCAAAGCGTTTTGAAACCTTTTCCCTACTGAATGATATTTACAACTAGCCAATTGTAGATTTCATGTGGATTTTTAATTCTAATTTTATTAAAGTGCTAGCCGACAATGCCATCAATAACAATCAGTCAAATTGTTTTGAAAATACTGGATGTTGTTTTGTTTTCAAAATATTGGATGGTGTTTTGTTGGGCTTATGATCGTTTGAGTGCCGTAATATAAGCCCACACTAACAGATACTAATTTTAGGCTTTAGTCCTATGCATTTGTTTCCCATACTTCAGTGAACTGCCTGATATATTATAACAACGAGTTACTTCACGTTAAGACTCACTGTCACATACGCAGTGAAGACGACGACGACGACGACGATGATAATATCATGATTATGATGATGAAGAGAGGACGACGACGACGATGATTATGATGATGATTGCGATTCAGTTAAAGGTGCATATTCATAGTAAGATTTCTGAAAATAAAATTGTTTAAATTATACACGTTTAGAGGCTTACACTGCGGGCCTATAGGTAATGAAACGAAGTAAATCTTAACATATGACGATTTGATTCCATATAAATTAATATAATTTTTTAAGTTGCGAAATTGAAATTTGAATTGAAAATTGAAGTTAATATCCGCAAAATACCTCGGAATGTCATCTGGATGAGTTAATATCAGCAAAATACATCGGAATTTTGAGCTGAATGAGTTAATATCAGCAAAATACATTGGAATGTCATCTGAATGAATTAATATCAGCAAAATACCTCCGAATGTCACCTGAATGAGTTAATATCCGCAAAGTACTTCGGAATGTCACCTGAATGAGTTAATATCAGCAAAATACCTCAGAATGTAACCTGAATGAGTCAATATCCGTAAACTACATCGGAATGTCACCTGAATGAGTTAATATCAGCAAAATACCTCAGAATGTCACCTGAATGAGTTAACATCCGCAAAATACTTCGGAATGACACATGAATGAGGTAATATCAGCAAAATACCTCGGACTGTCACCTGAATCAGTTAATGTCAGCAAAATACATTGGAATGTCATTATTATTATTATTATTATTATTATTATTATTATTATTATTACCACGTGCAGCAACAACCAACAACACGTCAGTTCAGTACATGCCAGGTAGGGCTATACATTTCACGTGTTGCAGCAATGAACAACATGCCAGCTCAGTACCTGACAGGTGTTCTTTCACGCACAGCAGCAATGAACAACATGCCAGCTCAGTACATGACAGGTGTACATATCACGCGCAGCAGCAATGAACAACATGCCAGCTCAGTACATGACAGGTGTTCATTTCACTCACACCTCTTGCTGTTCCTTGCATAATTCTTGACAAAATGCTCTTATCCATCGTTTCATGTTTTAACCACACATGCTATGATTTTCGGGACTTCCATTTTGTGTAAAAGTAGTATATAGATACAATCAACGTTCGTCTATTTAGTTAAATGATGTCTGCGATAGAAAGTTAATTAAAGAGCTGCATTCATGTCATGCGTCGCCATGAACGGTTGATGCGCCAGTGACAGGTGTACATTTCACTCACATCAGTTGCTGTTGATATGTATTGTCTAGTTGTAGTTCTTGACAGAATGCCATATATATGAAACAACCCACCCACCCACCTTCCCCACCAAACCCCACCCCTATTTTTCTGATATTAACTCATTCAGGTGACATTCTGATGTATTTTGATGATGATAACTCATTCAGGTGACAGTCTGATGTATTTTGCGGATATTAACTCATTCGGGTGACATTTGGAGGTATTTTGCTGATATTAATTCAATCAGATGACATTCCAATGTATTTTGCTGATATTAACTCATTCAGGTGACATTCCGAGGTATTTTACTGATATTAATTCATTCAGATGACATTCCGATGTATTTTGCTGATATTAACTCATTCAGGTGACATTCCGAGGTATTTTGCGGATATTAACTTAGTCAGATAACATTCCGAGGTATTTTGCGGATATTAACTTATTCAGATGACATTCTGAGGTATTTTGCTGATATTAACTCAATCAGGTGACATTCCGATGTAAGTTGCGGATATTAACTTATTCAGGTGACATTCGGTGGTATTTTGCTGATTCTAATTCATTCAGATGACATTCCAATGTATTTTGCTGATATTAACTCATTCAGATGACATTCCGAGGTATATTGTGGATATTAACTCATTCAGATGACATTTTGGGGTATTTTGCGGATATAAAGCCATTCAGGTGACATTCCGAGGTATTTTGCTGATATTAACTCATTCAGGTGAGATTCGGAGGTATTTTGCTGATATTAACTCATTCAGGTGACATGCCGAGGTATTTTGCTGATATTAACCCATTCACGTGACATTCCGATGTATTTTGCTGATCTTACCCCATTCAGATTACATTCCGAGGTATGTTACGGATATTAACTCATTGAAGTGACAGTCCGAGGTATTTTGCAGATATTACCTCATTCAGGCGACATTCCGATGTATTTTGCAGGTATTAACTCATTCAGGTGACATTCCGATGTATTTTGCAGATATTGACACGTTCAGGTTACATTCCGAGGTATTTTGCCAATATTAATTCATTCAGGTTACATTCTGAGGTATTTTGCCAATATTAATCATTCATATGACATTCCAATATATTCTGCCGATATTAATTCATTCAGATGACATTCCGAGGTATTTTGCGGATATTAACTTATTCAGGTGAGATTCCGAGGTATTTTGCTGATATTAACTCATTCAGATGACATTCCAATGTATTTTGCTGACATTAACTCATTCAGGTGACAATCCGACGTATTTTGCTGATATTAATTCATTCAGATGACATTCCGAGGTATTTTGCAGATATTAACTCATTCAGATAACATTCTGAGGTATTTTGCTAATATTA
Organism: Chaetoderma sp. LZ-2023a; assembly: GCA_034401795.1. Lineage (NCBI taxonomy): Eukaryota > Metazoa > Mollusca > Caudofoveata > Chaetodermatida > Chaetodermatidae > Chaetoderma > Chaetoderma sp. LZ-2023a. Next base: position 60,339,374 of record CM067365.1, read on the forward strand.
ACTCATTCAGATGACATTCCGAGGTATATTGTGGATATTAACTCATTCAGATGACATTTTGGGGTATTTTGTGGATATAAAGCCATTCAGGTGACATTCCGAGGTATTTTGCTGATATTAACTCATTCAGGTGAGATTCGGAGGTATTTTGCTGATATTAACTCATTCAGGTGACATTCCGAGGTATTTTGCTGATATTAACTCATTCAGGTGACATTCCAATGTATTTTGCTGATATTAACTCATTCAGATGACATTCCGAGGTATTTTATGGATATTAACTCATTCAGATGACATTTCCGGGTATTTTGCGGATATAAAGCCATTCAGGTGACATTCCAATGTATTTTGCTGATATTAACTCATTCAGAAGACATTCCGAGGGATTTTATGGATATTAACTCATTCAGATGACATTTCTGGGTATTTTGCGGATATAAAGCCATTCAGGTGACATTCCAATGTATTTTGCAGATATTAACTCATTCAGAAGACATTCCGAGGTATTTTGCGGATGTTAACTCTTTCAGGTGACAGTCCGAGGTATTTTGCTGATATTAACTCATTCAGGTGACATTCCGATGTATTTTGCGGATATTGACTCATTCAGGTTACATTCTGAAGTATTTTGCTGATATTAACACATTCAGGTGACATTCGGATGTATTTTGCGGATATTGACTCATTCATGTTACATTCTGAGGTATTTTGCTGATATTAACTCATTCTGGTGACAATCCGAAGTACTTTGCGGATATTAACTCATTTAGGTGACATTCCGATGTATTTTGCTGATATTAACTCATTCAGATGACACTCTGAGGTATTTTGCTGATATTAACTTATTCAGGTGACATTCCGAAGTACTTTGCGGATATTGACTCATTCAGGTAACATTTGGAGGTATTTTCCTGATATGTATTCATTCAGATGACATTCCAATGTATTTTGGTGATATTAAATCATTCAGGTGAGATTCCGATGTATTTTGCTGATATTAACTCATTCAGGTGACATTCCAATGTATTTTGGTGATATTAAATCATTCAGGTGAGATTCCGATGTATTTTGCTGATATTAACTCATTCAGGTGACATTCCAATGTATTTTGGTGATATTAACTCATTCAGGTGACATTCCGAGGTATTTTGCTGATATTAACTCATTCAGGTGACATTCGGAGGTATTGTGCTGATATTAATTCATTCAGATGATATTCCAATGTATTTTGCTGATATTAACACATTCAGGTGACATTCCGAGGTATTTTACTGATATTAATTCATTCAGATGACATTCTGATTTATTTTGCTGATATTAACTCATTCAGGTGACATCCCGAGGTATTTTGCGGATATTAACTTATTCAGATGACATTCCGAGGTATTTTGCGATATTAACTTATTCAGATGACATTCTGAGGCATTTTGCTGATATTAACGCATTCAGATCACATTCCAATGTATTTTGCTGATATTAACCCATTCAGAAGACATTCCGAAGTATTTTGCAGATGTTAACTCTTTCAGTTGGCATTTCGAGGTATTTTGCGGATAATAACTCATTCAGGTGACATTCCGAGGTATTTTGCTGATATTACCTCTTTCAGGTGACATTCCGAAGTATTTTGCGGATATTAACTCATTCAGATGACATTCCAATGTATTTTGCTGATATTAACTCATTCAGGTGTCATTCCAAGGTATTTTACTGATATTAACTCATTCAGGTGACATTCTGAGGTATTTTGCTGATATTAACTTATTCAGTTGACATTCCGAAGTAATTTGCGGATATTAACTCATTCAGGTGACATTCGGAGGTATTTTGTGGATATTGACTCATTCAGATGCCATTCTGAGGTTTTTTGTGGATATTAACTCATTCAGTTGACATTTCGAGGTATTCTGCGGATAATAACTCATTCAGGTGACATTCCGAGGTATTTTGCTGATATTAACTCATTCAGCTGACATTCGGAAATATTTTGCTGATATTAACCCATTCAGGTGACATTACGAGGTATTTTGCGGATATTAACTTATTCAGGTTACATTCTGAGGTATTTTGCTGATATTAACTCATTCAGGTGACATTCCGATGTATTTTGCGGATATTGACTCATTCAGATGAGATTCCAATCTATTTTGCTGAAATTAACTCATTCAGATGACATTCCGAGGTATTTTGCGGATGGTAACTCTTTCAGGTGACAGTCCGAGGTATTTTGCTGATATTAACTCATTCAGGTGACATTCCGAGGTATTTTGCTGATATTAATTCATTCAGATGATATTCCAATGTATTTTGCTGATATTCACCCATTCAGGTGACATTCCGAGGTATTCTGCTGATATTGACTCATTCAGGTGACATTCTGTGGTATTTTTGCTGATATTAATTCATTCAGATGATATTCCAATGTATTTTGCTGATATTCACCCATTCAGGTGACATTCCGAGGTATTCTGCTGATATTGACTCATTCAGGTGACATTCGGAGGTATTGTGCTGATATTAATTCATTCAGATGATATTCCAATGTTTTTTGCGGATATTGACTCATTCAGATGACATTCCAATGTATTTTGCTGAAATTAACTCATTCAGATGACATTCCGAGGTATTTTGCGGATGTTAACTCTTTCAGGTGACAGTCCGAGGTATTTTGCTGATATTAACTCATTCAGGTGACATTCCGATGTATTTTGTGGATATTGACTCATTCAGGTTACATTCTGAAGTATTTTGCGGATATTAACCTATGCAGGTAACATTCTGAGGTATTTTGCTGATATTAACTCATTCGGGTGACATTCCGAAGTACTTTGCTGATATTAACTCTTTCAACGGGCATTCCGAAGTACTTTGCGGATATTAACTCATTCAGGTGACATTCCGATGTATTTTGCTGATATTAACTCATTCAGATGACATTCTGAGGTATTTTGTGGATATTAACTCATTCAGATGACATTTCTAGGTGTTTTGCGGATAATAACTCATTCAGGTGACAGTCCGACATAGTTTGCTGATATTAACTCATTCAAGTGACATTCCGATGTATTTTGCGGATAGTAACTCATTCAGCTGACTTTCTGAGGTATTTTGCCGATATTAATTCATTGAGATGACATTCCAATGTATTTTGCTGATATTAACTCATTCAGGTGACATTCCGAGGTATTTTCCTGATATTAACTCATTCAGATAACATTCCGAGGTATGGTACTGATATTAACTCATTCAGGTGACATTCGGAGGTATTTTGCTTATATTAATTCATTCAGATGACATTCCAATTTGCCCTGTAGGTGGGGCTTAGAATACACCTTCCGTATCCTCTGCATGTCGTAAGAGGCGACTATAGGGGGTAAGGGTGAGGTAACCCTGACAGAAACCTCGAGTGCTGAAGACGGAGGTTCCAGGCCGCACGGCGCACTCTAATATTTCATGGATCCATGCACTTAGCGCTTATGATCATGTCGATAATACTTCCAGGACTGGCGGTATGATCACCGAACGAAAAGAAGAAGGAGACATTCCAATTTATTTTGCTGATATTAACTCATTCAGGTTACATTCTGAGGTATTTTGCTAACATTAACTCATTCAGGTGACATTCCGATGTATTTTGCAGATATTGACTCATTTAGCTTACATTTTGAGGTATTTTGCCGATATTAACTCATTCAGGTGTCATTCCGAGGTATTTTGATGATATTAACTCATTCAGGTGACATTCGGAGGCATTTGGCTGATATTAATTCATTCAGATGATATTCCAATGTTTTTTGCTGATATTAACCCATTCAGGTGACATTCCGAGGTATTTCGCTGAGATTAACTCATTCAGATGACATTCCGAGGTATTTTGTGGATGTTAACTCTTTCATGTGACAGTCCGAGGTATTTTGCTGATATTAACTCATTCAGGTGACATTCCGATGTATTTTGCGGATAATGACTCATTTAGGTTACATTCTGAAGTATTTTGCTGATATTACCTCATTCAGGTGACATTCCGATATATTTTGCGCATATTGACTCATTCAGGTTACATTCTGAGGTATTTCGCTGATATTAACTCATTCTGGTGACAATCCGAAGTATTTTACGGATATTAACTCATTCAGATGACATTCTGAGGTTTTTTGTGGATAATAACTCATTCAGGTGACATTCCGAGGTATTTTGCTGATATTAACTCATTCAGCTGACATTCGGAGATATTTTGCTGATATTAACCCATTCAGATGCCATTCTGAAGTATTTTGCTGATATTAACTCATTCAGGTGACATTCTGTAGTATTTTGCGGATATTAACTCATTCAGGTGACATTCGGAGGTATTTTGCTGATATTAACTCATTCAGATAACATTCCGAGGTATTTTGCGGATGTTAACTCTTTCATGTGACAGTCCGAGGTATTTTGCTGATATTAACTCATTCAGGTGACATTCCGATGTATTTTGCGGATATTGACTCATTCAGGTTATATTCTGAAGTATTTTGCTGATATTACCTCATTCAGGTGACATTCTGATGTATTTTGCGGATATTAACTCATTCAGATGAAATTCTGAGGTCTTTTGCGGATATTAACTCATTCAGATGACATTCTGAGGTATTTTGCAGATATTAACTTATTCAGGTGACATTCCGAAGTACTTTGCGGATATTAACTCATTCAGGTGACATTCGGAGGTATTTTGCTGATATTAATTCATTCAGATGACATTCCGATGTATTTTGCTGATATTAACTCATTCAAATGACATTCCGAGGTATTGTGCAGATATTAACCCATTCAGATGACATTCCGAGGTATTTTGCGGATATTAACTCATTCAGGTGACATTCCGAGGTATTTTGCTGATATTAACTCATTCAGGTGACATTCCGATGTATTTTGCGGATACTGACTCATTCAGGTTACATTCCAAAGTATTTTGCTTATATACTCATTCAGGTGACATTCCGATGTATTTTCTGTATATTGACTCATTCAGGTGACATTCCGATGTATTTTCTGTATATTGACTCATTCAGGTGACATTCCGAGGTATTTTCTGTATATTAACTCATTCAGGTGACATTCCGAGGTATTTTCTGTATATTGACTCATTCAGGTGACATTCCGATGTATTTTCTGTATATTGACTCATTCAGGTGACATTCCGAGGTATTTTCTGTATATTAACTCATTCAGGTGACATTCCGAGGTATTTTCTGTATATTGACTCATTCAGGTGACATTCCGAGGTATTTTCTGTATATTGACTCATTCAGGTGACATTCCGATGTATTTTCTGTATATTGACTCATTCAGGTGACATTCCGAGGTATTTTCTGTATATTAACTCATTCAGGTGACATTCCGAGGTATTTTCTGTATATTGACTCATTCAGGTGACATTCCGATGTATTTTCTGTATATTGACTCATTCAGGTGACATTCCGATGTATTTTCTGTATATTAACTCATTCAGGTGACATTCCGAGGTATTTTGTATTAACTCATTCAGGTGGCCATGCGACCTATGAGCTATATTTGGAGACTGATGACCTTACTAGAATACATTTTTCTCGCCTTCTAAACCTACTTCCCTCCCCCCCCCAACCACACCCCACCACAACTACCCCCCCCCCCCGCCCCCTCCCCCCCCCCCCCCGACGATCCTTATAGCTATCACAGAGTGGAAATTACATACTACATATAACCGGTCTTGAGGGACCCCATTATGGAGCACAAACAATTAGTCACTAACAACACAGTGTCTCTTATAAGAAGTGACCTGTTATAGAATTATTTCCTTGGAGCCAAGAGATGGGGGTTCTTTAATACATGTGGTCAAAAGATCGCTGTCTTAAGGAACCACCCTGCTCTTGGTCCAAAGGGTATGTGACTGTTCAAGCAGGTTTTACTGTATTTGATTTCTAATTTTATGTAGAATAAGCTGTTATAGGCTATGGACTTTTATATAAGTAACTCCATATGCCCAAATCCTAGCCACGGTAGAACTTACTAAGTGCGCCGATAAGCATTTGTCTAATTCCTCCTTGTCAAATTAACCATTATAGTGCTAAAGTCAAATGTAAGGATTTTATGTGAATCTACAATTCATCTTTCCAGAGGATCCATCCATCATCAGACCTCGTATGACGTCATAATCAGCTAAGCGCGTGTATGATGACGTTCTAATCATTACGTCACAAAGGTTTCCATACAGACAGTCATCAACCCTCAAATGGTCCGAATGAATTGTATCTCTTTGTAATTCTTTGCTATTTAATAAACATGCTGTTGGATATTTTGAAACTAATTTGACTGAGCGCTGTTGCTGCCTTAGGCAGGAACAGCATCCAGTCAAGTTAGTTTCAAAATATTCAACCGCTTACCTGTGAATTTTTTTGGAAATTAATAGTCAGGGTGTTCAGAGATCGATCGATTCCAACAAGAGCGAGGTGTGGGTGGAGCTTAGCTAGAGATGGACGGGCCATAGCTCAAAGCGGAAAGGTCCTTTGGCACAAATAAAACTGATTTTCATATTGACAACACTACTACTGTTGATTTTGTTGGTGCCCTAGTTATCAAGAGCTTACAACAATATTATTTTCAAAATAAACATCAGTTATCATGCTAGAAGAACTGAAGAATGTGAACTAACAAAATTCAGCATTAAAAGGGTTAATAATAATCCAATATCATAATCCTAGTACCTCAAGCTCAGAACATATGAAAGATTAAGTTTCTGACTTTATTCCATGATTTTGAAATCCCCCTCACCCCATCCCACCCAATGTAAATAGATTGTAAAATGAGACTATAGTTAACATCCCCACCCCCACCCCACCCACCCACTCACCACCACCATATTGTATATAAGAGTATTTCCATGAAGCGACATGTTATGCCGGTTTCTTGTATCTAAATATTCCCGGGTAACAAAGTCTTTTAGCCTGGAAACGTCAAGAAACCAGTATAAATGTCAGCTTTTTCCAGCATATTCAGTGAACTAGGTGTGGTCAGAAGACCAGTCAGGCTTCGGGTTCGGTCACAGGAACAAGACCAGAACATAGAATAAGATTGCTAGCATACCTTTAGTAAGGGAGGAAGCGTCTCAGTTTCATATTTGATTTTGTACACAAAGTCAGTATTAATGTCTGTTGTGATAAGTCCAAGTTATTAGTGTTCAGTGTAGATTAATGGTTAAAGTGCAATTATTAAAAGTAATGCTATATATGTTGAAAACAAATTGTCTTGTGACTAGTAGTTGCAGAACAAGTAAAAGTTGGATATACTGTTTAAGATGTGTTGTGTCAGTTATTACATAATTTCTGAGTGGATAATAAACATACCAACTCATTGTCTGTCAGACGGCAGAAAAGTAAGTGCTCACCCCGTTATCAACCAGCCCATCTGTCAGACCGGCTTTTAGATCCGTAATACAGAGAACCATCAAGCCAAAAAGTTAGCCAGTCAGACAATAGCCGTGATCCTGTAACCAGTCTGTCCCCGCCGCCATTATACAGCCAAGAAAAATCATCTTTCTATTATACGTAGATGAAAAATCAAAATTTTAAAACTTGGCGGCCATTTTGAATTGTCATCATTTTTGTAATGTAACAGAATTTAAACTTGAAACACCACATTCACGTGACCTCTAATCATGCAATTCTTCCATATATACAACTGCATGTGACATCTAGGTACTGAACAGTAGCGTATAACAAAACGATATGAAAGCCATGTTGAATTTAGGGATCATGTGACCTAATCCAGTTAGACTATAACTATATTCTAAAGAGAAAAAGACATCGGTGTTATATTGGTGAAAATCTTGGTATTTTGCATTTCATTTCCAAACGCAAATTTAGCTTTGTGTCAAGATGACAATGACCGTGACCTCAAGTCTGAATAGCTATGCTGCTGCTCCTACTTATATAAAGATGCTTAGTTCCAATAATTTGTTCAAATCTGAGATAAAGGCCATGCGAGCTAAGCAGAACCAAACTGTTAAGTCTGCATTTTATACAAATGTCATCATTGTACGTCATATATTAAACAAAAGTCAAAACTTAAACAGAGACAATAGAGTATAACTCTCCTTATATCAAGGTCCTGGTCGCCCTGACCTTTGACCTCAATATCATTGTGTGCCATCCGTTTAACATCAGTCATCATGTGTCCAAGCTAAACGCAAAGGTTAACCGTAAAAGGTAAGGTTACATACCAAGTTCTCAGTGACCTTGAACTTTGACCTCGATCTCATTGTGCTCCATCCCCTTGACATAAGGAAGACTATGTTCAAGTTTAGTCACAATAGGGTGAAACCCTGTGGAGATATGAGGGTGTGCTGAGCTAAACGCAAAACTTAACCGTAAAAAGTAGTTTTATACCAAGGTCACAGTAACCTTGAAATTTGACCACATGACCTCAATGTCATTTTGCCTCATCTTTTTTATAAAAGGAAGCATGGGTCCAAGTTTAGTCCCAATAGGCCGAGATATAAATGTAACCGTGATTGGATGCTGACACACAGCAAGACAGCAACAGGCAGACAGAAGAGTAAATATCGCCTACCAGGCTATACTAGTTATATGAAAACATGCACCGAGCCACTGGGAGCAGCCCCACTGGAAGTATCCCCGTAATACAGGTTTTTTATACGCCAGGACATGGACACGTAGGCGTGATGCCACTGACTAATTACACTTTTTTAAGATGTACATAATATCTTTGCACGACTTCATCCTCGAACTATGGCCGATGATCACAATGCCACCAGGGATGTCTCATGGCGTTAGAAAGTTCTGGATTTCCGCTTTTTGAGAGTAACATTCACGAAGTATTTTGGAAACAAGCAGTTGAGGGACTGACACTGAATATGACCCACCCTTTCGAAGAACCACAAACTTAGCCATGCCATTGACTGGCTGGCCCCCTCGCGCAGATGCAACCCCTGATGCGACACTTGATTGGCTGAGGACGCTTCTAAAACACTATCCATTCGTCAAAAGATAATGAGATGTAGAGCCGACTAGTATAAAAGAAGTCAATTTTGCCATGAACGAGACCAAAGAGGAGGCAGTAACGAGCAGAGCTGTGAAACCGGGATCGCGTCTCCGTTCGGCCAACTCACGATCGCTGGAAACATAGGCAATCACCTTCACTCCTCGTCAAGGAATATAAATGGGTACCAGTGTAAAAAAACTGGGGAAGTTACCAGTAATAGACCGAAATAAAACCAGCCTAGAATGGCATGAATGGGACCTGGAATCAGGGACTCGATAGACGCCAACCAAACCAATAACTTCATGAAAGAGACCAAGGAAGGCGGCGGCTTGATGTAGTGGACTCACTCAGGACTACTTAACCGGAGAACCCAGTTCGAGCCTGAGCTGTGCACTAGTCGTTGGAAACATGGGCTTCACTCCTTGCCTCTCTCCACGCAGGAGTATAAATGGGTACCCGTGTAAAAAGCTGGGGGAAGTTACCAATAATAGACTAAAATAAAACCAACCTAGATATGGCATGAATGAGACCTGGAATCAAGGACTCGATAGACGCCAATCAAACCAATAACTTCATGAACGAGACCAATTTCTGCAGATTTGTCAACGGTCTGTCCAGGTACCTGCTCCACTGTGGTACCACCAGTTTATCATACACCAGATGAGGAGAGAACAGATTTTCACACAGTTTAATTATTTTTTGTCAATTAAATTCCTGTATTATTCTGTAATTTAACTGCCAATAATCAGTCAGCTAATTGAAGTCATTAAAACGCAATGTTTCTTTCTCATCTGCTGCCATATTGCTTATGCTACTTATGTCATGCCCGTCGTTAGCAAAATGTATACATGTAGATCCATTATTAGTACATAACAAGGATTTGTGATTTTCTTGGTTTGCATTCTGTCCAAGGCGGAAAACGAGATAAGAAATTTGCTATTTTTAAAAACTGATTTTACAGTGCTAGGGTTCTAATGTATGACATCGTGATTACGATTCACTTTGTTAATATTGAAAAAGCAGTTTTTAATTAATGTCCCAGTGGCCTTGAGTTTTTGCCCCGATGTTTATTATGTGATGCGCTCACAATATACGGAAGTATGTGCCTAGTTTTGGTCCAGAATGATCAACTGAAGTTGAGATATGAACTGCTAAGTTGAGCCAAAAGGAAAATGTAATGTTGAAAAAACAGCTTTTACCTACGATAAAGTGACCGTGCCTTTAACCCTTTGACCCCAAGGTCATTGCGTGATGCTGTGTCATTATAAAGAAAAATGTGTCAAAGTTTAGGTCCAATATAAACTGCTAAGTTGAGCTAAACGAAGATGTTAATGTTGAGAAAAACAATGTTCGTAACATGATCACAGCGACCCCGACCTTGGACATTTTGACCCTACGGTCGTTGTGTGATGCTGTGCCATTATTATAAGGAAGCATGCGCACAAGTTTGGCTCCAGTATTATTAAGCAAACATGAGATATAAACAGAAAGGTTGAGCTAAACGCAAATTAGACGGCGATGACGACGCAACCAGATGGCATGCAGGGTATCACAATAGCTTGTTTTACTTCATAGTCGAGCTAAAAATGCCTTAATGAAGCAGATCTATGACCCTTGTTTAAAGACGTGGCCACTTCATATTCATAGCTCTGTTAGTTGTTGCCTAACGGAAGACATCTGCCAAATTTGGATTTAATCCATCGATAAATGACGAAACATGCCACAAACATATTTTTGCCACAGTCTTCAATACTTTGAAAGTATATCAAGGGCCATAACTCTGCTATTGGAAGGTGTGGGAATTTTATATTCATAGCCCAAATAGATATTGCCCAAGGGAACATATCGGACAAGCTTGGTTACTGTTTAAGAAAAACGTATGAAAGTATAGCCAGAATAATTTACTATTTGTTCCAATGGGAAAATTGACCGTTGACCGATAATATCAAGAAAATAGGTTAGACCAACCTAGTTCTTCTATGGGTGGTATCTTCTGCCTATAGGTACCCGGTCGGACGCTGAATGTGGAGTGATCGCTATAGCAAGTCAGCTGAGCTAAAAACTGAATGTTCTACATTCTGTTCTATTATCAAATCCATGAATGGAGACATCTGATCTGTCACTAAAGTATATGATGTCATACCCAATTGATGTTTCCAGTTTATCCATCAATCATATGATATCATAATAAATTACGCGACATGTAGGATGACGTCATAATCCAGTACCTCGTGAACGATTAATTGATGATGGACTAAGCGTTGTTGTACGAATTATGTCTTTACTATTTTAATTTAATAAACATCCTGTTGAATATTTTGAATATAATTTAACTGGACGTTGTTGCTAGCTAACCAGTTAAATTAATTTCAAATTATTCAACAGCTTACCTGTATAGTTTTCTGGAAATTGTGTCCAGGGATCGATCGATCTCCAACACGGGCAAGGTGTCAGTGAAGCTTAGCGAGAGGTGAGTGGAGCATAGCTAAAACTGGATTCCTCCATTACGCTACATGTAGGCTGATGTCACAATAAAGTGACGTATCTATCTCCATCATGAACAATGAAATGTTTGCCAGGTGTACAAATTCTAAGTTCTTGATGGCTTTACTATTTTAACCCTATAAGGACAAAGCCGGCCAAAACAGGCCCCGGCAGAGGTCTTGGAGAATGTCCATTTGCAGGCCAAGACTATTTTTGAACATTTATAACTGAAATGACTGGCTCGATAACCGAGCCAATTATTTCAATGGTAAAATTTCAAAAATAGTCTTCTCTTGGCCTGCAAATGGACAGGCAATAAGTAAATATTTTGATTATTTTCAACAAATTTAGTCCCACGGGACTGAATATAGACCGAAATAGTTATCAGATTTATCTTCAGTTCACTTCCCACGGGGCTGAATATAAACTGAAATAATAATTGAATTTGCATCTAAGCCATTTTATTACTGCAAGCCATAGATCTGCAGGAATCAGTTGAACATAATGGTTAATATTTGAAAATAATTTGACTGAAAGCCAGCAGCATCAGCTTTCAGTCAAATTGGGGTTTTTTTTAAATTCAGAGCACATTTTATTTCAACATGAAAAGTATTAGATTTTATAGGTGTTGATGTGAATAGCTTATTCTTATTAGACCGAGTTTATATATTTAACTTCACGCTAATGATGCGATAATTAATGAACATTCCATGAACCATTGACATTTAAAATTCCCCTGGAGTTATGCTTTCAATGAAATGAAGGCACCCTGGAGACATGAGACAGCAATAGCTGATATCAACACACATTTTATAAATCAACATTCATTTTTCACCACCGGTTTCTGATATCACTGTATCTGACCATTAGTGTTCTGATTAACCCTTTAATGACCATACCGGCCAAAACCGGCCTCCACAGTGGTCTTATGGAATGCCCATTTACTGGCAGAGAGAATATAATTTTTTTAAATTTACCACTGGAATGACTGGCTCGATAACCAAGCCAGTCAATCCCGGGGCAAAAGTTTCAAAAATTGTATTCTCGGCCTGTAAATAGTCATTCAATCAAAATATTTAAATTTTCTTGACCAAATTTGACCATTAGAGTTAAGAACTTAATTGTTACCAATGGCAGACATCACGAACAAAACAAGACTGGTCAGAATGTTACACCTGGGGCCTAGTGCACCGTTGAGACGTTAGTTGATCGGTCGCTGAAAAAAGAGCCACGTCCGTCGTAAGATCGCAAGATCTGTCGCACAGTCTGGCGTAGAAGCAGCGCCACGCCCAACGCCTCAAATCTCACGTCTGCTAGTTAGAGTTAGGGGCGGATTTATTATCTGACTGACTGGCAGTGACTGCTATGAGAGTGTGAGACATCGGGGAGAATGTTAACACATATTTAGGTTCTTCACTCCCATATTATCCACATGTTGAATATTTTGAATACAATTTGACGGAAAGTTGTTGATGTTATAGCAGGCAAAGTGCTTTAATAATGGCTGGTATCGTCCACAATTTAGACATAGATTTACAATACTGATGACATTTAAGAAGGGATAGGCTTATTGGTAACAGGCATAACCCACTAGAAGTTTATGATAATGTAGAACTTTATGAGAGATATCGCATCTCTCGTGATGGTATCGCTGAGATAGTTGATGATATACATCTCGACTTAGAGCATGCAACCTACTGGAATGCTGCCCTGTCCCCATTGCAACAGGTGCTGATAGCACTCAGATTCTATGCTACGGGGTGCTACCAAACTGTAGCCGGTGACTGTCTAAATGTGCACCGGTCGACAGCGTGAAGGCCCATACGTGATGTATCCATGGCATTGGAAAGACGACTGGGTCAGCACGTATTTTTACCACAAGATGGTGAATATGTTGCTAACATGCCCACAAAATTTGAGGTAATTACCCTCGCCACATAAAGGGAAGATTGTATTGTAATCGAGTGTGTGTGCGTGTGGTTGCGCGTGCGTGCGTGCATGCGTGTGTCCGTGTATGTGGAATGCATCTCCTAGACCATTCAAAGTAGAAACTTGAAACTATGGGGATGATTACCTCTGTGGGTAAGGAAGCGCATGATACTTTTGGAATTTTGATATCACCCCGGGGGCTGTGCCATGGGGTTGGGTGGGTGAGCACAAATATTTGTCACCAAATGTCATTATGTCCCATATCATTTTGAAGTACATGATTAGTAGACTACATTAATTTAATTATTTTGCTCTTGAATCAGTGCCTGGGGGTTAGATGGGCAAATGTGAATGCGTGGATATTTGCAATGGCATGCCATCGACAACGCATTATTATTATTATTATTATTATTATTATTATTTAACGCCTCAACCGTGCACTAGGCCCCAGGGCAGTATAACCAGCCACAGACTTGACAGATCTGAAGACGTACTTAATGGGTGGAATTGATATATATATATAGTTTTAATACAACAAACCAAACTTCACTGTTGCTAAACTTTTTTTGCTCAGTATGTATATATATATATATATATATATATATATATATATATATATATATATATATATATATATACTGAGCCAAAAAGGTTTAGCAACAGTGAAGTTTGGTTTGTTGTATTAAAACTATGCATCCATTTATAACCAGCCGCACGCTTACTTCATCTGAAAATGTATTTTTCATGCACTGGCCCACATTGGCAGGTAGCGAAGGCAAAAATTCACCATATTGCAAAAGCAGATAACGAATGTTAACAGAAAACGCTTAAAAGTTTACCATACTGAACATGGGCCACCGCCCAGGGCTACCCAAAAATCAGCGCCATGAAGCAATGGGAAGACTCGCTGCTGGGCAGAGCGTTCGCGCTGTTGCTCGACATTTTAATGTTCACGCCTCAACCATTTCCCGTCTCCGCCAACAGGAAACTGGACATGTTAATGACCGACCACGATCTGGCAGACCGAGAGCAACAACACCACGAGAAGACCGCTACTTAGTGACATCATCATGATGTCACAGGTTTGAGACTGCGCCACGGCTGTCCCGTAATTTGCACACCGCTACCGGCACTACAATGCATACACAAACTGTGCGAAACAGACTCCATGATGCTGGACTGCATGCCCGTCGTCCACTTGTTGCTGTTCCGCTTACAGAGCGTCACATCGAGAATCGGTTTGCATGGGCAAGAACCCATCAGCGACGGCATGCTCAACAATGGAGCCACGTTTTGTTCAGTGATGAGTCAAGGTTATGAGTGGATGTGGCGGATGGTAGGCAACGGGTTTGGGGACGTTTAGGAGAATGGTATGATGCAGCCAACATCATTCAGCACGACAGATTCGGTGGCGGCAGTGTCATGGTGTGGGCTGGAATCCATGAAAATGGCAAAATAGATCTTATTGTGATTCGCGGAAATTTAACGGCTCAACGTTACTGTGAATAAGTTTCGCCTCTGTTGTCATCCCTTTTATACAGCATCATGCAGACTTTATGTTCCAGCAAGACAATGCCCGTCCTCATTTAGCTAGGATCACCAGTGATTTCCTTGAGGCTAACGTTCCAGTGTTGGACTGGCCAGCGCGATCACTGGACCTATCTCCTATCGAACACGTGTGGGACATTCTTGGCCGTATGGTGCGTGAGAACCATCCACATCTTCACAACGTGCGGGAGCTGGAAGCTGCACTGCTCTAGGAATGGGATGTGATTCCGCTTTGTGACATCAGGTGCTTAATTCGAAGCATGAGAAAGCGATGTATGGCGTGGTTAATGCGCGTGGAGGTCACAACCGGCATTGACAGCTCAGTGTCATTATTTAAATTGGACCCTTCCATTGAATGATGCCGTGTTAAAGGCACGATGCTAGCATTACAGTAACAAGAGACTGTTGATCAAATTGGAAAATGACCGATCAATTAAATAATATATTTGAATCAATTTATTGTTTTTGTTAAATAACATTTATGCAGTAATATTCTCATTGTTGATAAACTTTTTTGGTTCAGTATGTATATATATATATATATATATATATATATATATATATATATATATATATATATATATATATATATATATATATATATATAGTTTCATGTAGGTAGTTCTGCAGGGGTAATGTAGGTGAGCATTAGTTGAAGGTAAGTATGTGGGCGGGTGGATGGGTGAATGATTGGATTGTTCGGCGGATGATTGAACAAGAGGCCTGTATCGCTCACCTGGAACCTTGGCACCTCAATTAATCTTTATTGAGTTTTACATCAATTAATGACACTTCCAATGACTCAATTAAATGGTTTAGTTGTCTAGATATTGACAACAATCTGGACTGCTTTTGTAACAGTGATTTTGAACAATATTCGAATATAGAAGACATCAGTCTAACAATAGAAATTGATGACGCGCAGTCAAACTTGTATTAAGACTAGTGTTGTTCCGATTCATTGATTTGATCGATGATTGATTGGTTTGCATGCTCAAACAACCAATCGATCATGATTTCAGAAATCGATTCTAGTTGTTTATCAATTGACTTTATTAATATATTTTAACTGGTCAAGCTAGAAAACGAATACTTGTTTGGAAAAGAATTTAAGTTTAATTGTTACAACTATATAATATTACTCCTTAGTCTAAGACATCAATTATTTCAGCACAGAAATAGTATGTTAATTTCAAAGCAACCATACCAATAGCAGGTTGAATTTTAGTCGCAAGTATGACAGATTCTTAATAATTTAAGAAATAATCTGTTGAATATTTTGAAACTTATTTGACTGGAAGCAGTTTCTGCCTAAGGCAGCAACAGCTTTCAGTCAAATTAGTTTCAAAATATTCAACAGTATTTCTGAGATTATTAAGAATCTCTCATACCTGCGACTTGGTTTGAAAGGGGTAAGTATCCTTGAACATGCTATAATTACTGCATTCAAAATGGGTAAAAAATGAGAACCAGTTATGATCAATCATTAATTGATCATTGGTTAGTATTTAAAACCAATCATCAATCACAAAAATAGTACCAATTCCTAACACTAATAATTAAGACACCACACAAGTGAGAATCAGAAGGCAATCTCTTATGGCACCTGGTTTCTTAATAAAGGTTCAAATAGGTTAATAACTACGCCTTGACAATAGTAGTTTGGTTTAGTTTATAAGTCTGACGCTTGATTACTGAATGGTGTAATCCAGAGTCTGGGATTTAATTGAGAGCCCTTTTTATACCCTTTTTGGCGGCCTGGTGTTGGTAGCCTATAGTAAGCAGCTTGGAAGTAGTGCACATGCACAGTTGGGGACTTGGTGGGGGGGGGGGGTCTGGCGGCTTTGGCCAGTTTAGTGGTTTTTGGTAGATTTTGGGCTGTTTTTTGGGCCTTTTTGGGGGGGGGGGGTTAAAATTTGTAATAGTGGCAGGTGAGTATAAGACCATTTCAGCGGTTTAAAGGTTAATGTTCTCAGTTTGTTTCTGAGGGCATGATTCAGACTTTATAGCGTTTCGTTCATGAAAATTTGAACTCATCAGAGGCAATAATATATGCCTGTTGTGGCAAATTTTGTATGAGGTTTGTGTCCCATATGGCGTGTATGAGTGTGTGCGTGTGATATGTTGTGGGTATTGGGGGGGGGGGGGGGGGGGTTATGCTGGTGCGTGTAGGTGGGGCATGGCAAGACAACCCAAGAATGATAATATTTCTAAATCTGTATATTGTATATAGTCTTATTTAGAAATATAGTAATGTTGAAACCTGTATGTTGTGAAACTGATACAAAAAATATATAATAATGAGAAATAAAAAATAAAAAATAAAAAATAAAATAAAATAGGGTGAACCGGATACAGTTTATGAGATTGTCTTCTTGTTTGTTTGAGGAAGTCCCTTCACTTGATGGATAGGTATTCAGGGTCCTCGTCTAGAACAGGATTCAGTTGTAAAGTTCTTCAATGGATTGGTCAAAAGGCACATGGACACTATGTAAGTCCATGTGCGCCACTGCCTGCTTACATATCTCTGAGTTTCTATGTTTCTAACTATGCACTTTTTCAATATGAGATAACCGCAGTGACAAGTAGTGTTGTATTGATAACACGTACGTGCGGTTATTAGTCCCGTTTGATCTGACAATATGAGTTAAAATTTCCTGGAGGGCAACGTTTAATCCCTGGATTTTTCTTGCCTTCTTTCTCTCGGGGTGGGGGGGTTGGGGGTGGGGTGGGGGGGGGGGCACTTCCACATCTGTCTTGAGCAGATCTTCTAGATTAGCACAAAATATTTGGCTCCGTGTTGACGCGATTGGGATGGCCGGTGGTGGGGGCAGGACCAAGGACCCCGAGCTGTAAATGCTTGATGGGGTCCTGCTTTCCTCTGAAAATGGCTCTTGCGTGGGCTTTACAGGAAGTGTGCCTGAAGGTCCTGCCGCTTCTAACAGGGCATCTAGCGCGTCGTCCAATGGCAAGATAGCGTGTGGTGAACCGTTGTTGTTGTGTTTCGGGATAGTGTAACCCGTTGGGTAAGGTTGTAACAACTCACTTACCTCAGTGGGTAGGACCACTGGACGCGTGGCAATTGGTGTCTCAATGTCCGGTGAGAAGAGTGCCCCTGGCCTGGTATCTAAGAATTTCATTTTGGTCTTCTTGATGGCCGGGCCTGGGCGGATGAGTCGTACTCCCCCGAGGCTATCTCCGAGTAGATAAGCAGGGATCTTATCGACCCATCCCCCTTACCGTGCGCCCTCCACAGATGTTTTCTCAAATACGCCAACCTCTTGAAATGGATGTATTTAGGCAGATTACAAGAAGCGCAAACCCACTTGCATAAGTCAGTGGGGGGGGGGGGGGAAGAGGCCTCGTGGTCCTTCAGGCTGCCTGTATCTGCATAATTTTTATTACAGATGTGGCATTCGTGTCATGGTTCAAATTCATTGCTTAATTGGATTTAGCAAATGAAGAAAATAGTTTTTACGGCATGTGGTCTCTTAACCGTTTCACCCATAAATCCGGGAAAAGGTATATTCTTTATGGTATAAACCTTATTTTGTTGAATATTTTGAAATTAATTTGACCCGAAATAGTTGTGCCTTAGGCAGCAATGGCTTCCAGTCAAATTAATATCAAAATATTCAACAGTTTTACTGTATGTATGTCTTGAAAATATAGGAAATTCATCAGTGAAAATGTTAATACAGGTGGTCTTTATACTTGGTTAAACTGAGTGTATTCCAAACCATCCATTTAATACAATTTCAAAACATTTTAACAGTATAGATGTCAGACCACATAATACATATCTTAAATATTTAGGCAGTGGAGGAAAAAAGTTAATCCGTTTATTTAGCTTTTATCTACTTTGGCAATAAAACCTGTCAGGGTGATCTATCAATGGATGGTAGAGAAAGCTCCAATTACACATTAATTAACCATTTTCCTATAAGCTGCCAAAATATCTAAGAAATGCATTGTGACCTCTGACATCTATAATGTTGAATATTTTTGAATTTATCTGACTGAAAGTCGTTGCTTTCAAGGCAGCAATAACTTTGTCAAATTATTTTTAAAATTAACTTCAACTCACACTATCCAACACCAATGAACTGAGCTAACTGATAACTGAGCTGGGCCACTCGGACAAATTATGCAAAGGATTATAGAATGCAGTCCAACCTGCTATAAAGACCACTTGTACTAGATGGTAATTTTACTGCATGCTGCAAAACCGTTTATCTGATAGTTTCAGAAATAGCATGGTTGAAATCAGCATAGCCAAATACCTATACAAAACCAATTTTGGTTTCAAAATCTATCAAATAAAAGTATCCAATACGGCCGCCAAACACGCTACATTTTGATTGGTCCATGGCGGCCATGTTTGTTGACCTATCAACCTCCATTGAGCAAATGGCCTTTAGTCCCTAATCATATATTCCAAATTTTGGCCCGATCCAGTCAGCCATTCTGAACATGTTTGCGTGAAAACTAGGTCCATCCAAGATGGCCACCAAACCATTTGTCCAATTGATTTCCCTTGAACAAACTTGGATCTGCTCTTGCCCGAGATGATATTTCATGAGTTTTGAATCAATGCCCCAAGTGGTTTCGGAGATTTTTAAAGCTTTCTAAAAATCAGCCAAAATCCAAGATGGCCGTTGGTCAAATTGGCCGACCGGCTGCATTTGAACAAACTTAGATCTGCCAAATATAAATGAAATTGGCCCAGTGGTTCTTGAGAGGTTGTTTAAAGAAAAAGATGATGGATGGATGGACAGACAGACGGATGACACATGATGGACGGTCACAACGGCATAAGCTCACTTCGCCTTTCAGTCCAGGTGATCTAATAAAAGAATGGGCAGCGGTTTGTGTGACATGGTACACACATTTCCATAATGATTAGCATAACAACAGCAAACAACAGAAAAATTTGTTTTTTGTTTAAAATAAAATAAAATCACAGCTTACAATTTTAACTCATGACACCAGTTTTATTACTTTGTTAAATAACAATATCATAAATAACGATATGGTGTATTATCACATGTATGAGAGCCAAAGCAGGGTACATCTTCATGCATGGAAAATCATGAATCCTTTTAGATCCACCAACTACGTTGCATTTATGTATCAACTTCTCTTGAACAGAGTTTAATGAAGTTTACTACCTAATCATAACTCCCAAATTTTGGCCCGATCCCTTTAGAGTTTCTGAAGAAGAAAGCATTTTCGTGAAAACGAGATCATCCAAGATGGTCCCTGTAGTATTTGGTCAATCAAGTTCCCTTGACAAATTTGGTTCAGCTCTTGCTCCAGATAGGGTTTTATGAGTTCTGAATCGATAAACCAAGTAGTTTTGGAGAAGACTTTTAAAAATGTTTCTAAAAACAGGCCAAAATCCAAGATGGCTGCTGGCCAAATAGCTTCGTTTGAACGAACATGGATCTTGATGCTTCATGTCATATATAATTGAAAACAGCCCAGTGGAGAAGTCCTTAAAAAAAATGTTGACAGATCGACGGATGAACAGACAACGGGTCACAGACAGTCGCCATGCTATAAGTTCAATTGGCCATTTTGGCCAGTTGACTTAATAATATAAATAACAATAGCCAAAACAGACACACACACACACGCACACACCACGATCTAATCTCAGTCTGTAATGTCTTGAAATTCTTTGGGAATCCATTCTCCAGTGAGTCTTCTAAGTTTATCAGATTGATTCTTACCCTGCAATAAAATCATAACATGGGTAGCATTAACTCTATCTATAATGGACACTTGCATTTGGGGATACAAGATTGTGGTGGTAAGTTAGGCATTTAATGGTCATGATTGGTCAAGTATGGATGAATCCAGATTTAGCTATGCCCGCCGACGTCTCGCTAAGCTTCACCCACGCTTTACCCGTGTTGAGATCGAGCGATCACTGCATTCCCTGAATCTCAATTTCCACAAAACTATACAGGTAACCTGGGTGGAAATAGCGCCCAGTCAAATTAGTTTCAAAATATTCAACAGAATGTTTATTAAATAATAAAGACATACAATTCATTAACGGACTAATAAGCGTCTATGACGGTTTGAATCGCAGCATTCATTATGTAATCGATTATGACAGTAGTCTACATGTGACTAGTTGATTATGATATCATATGATTGATCGATAAACTGGATTTCTATATCGCAGAGTGATTAGGCATTACATGGGATGAAAATTATCAGTTCTCAAAACTAACTATAAAAGCGAATTTTTGCTAATTCTTATGACTGCCAGAATAAATTTATAATGGGTAATCATGTTTTTTTATTGACCACTACAAAGTCCATAAAGTGTTTATTAATAGAGGCTTTACTGTATGGTCACAAACATGACAGTCATTGTCATTAAGGTATTAGCAGAAATTAATGAGAATGCTAGTCACTCTGTCACCAATAGAGGGATCTGATCTGTCAAGCAATTCATGAATCCAGTCTCTCAGTCTATAATATGATGACGTAATCAACTACATGACGAGTAGGCTGACGTCATGATCAATACTATTTAATAAACATGCTGTTGAATAGTTTGACGTCATGATCTTTACCATTTAATAAACATGATGTTGAATATTTTGAAACTAATTTGACTACACACTGTAGCTAAGCAGCAACAGAACCCAGTCAAATCAGTTTCGAAATATCCAACAGCTTACCTGTCTAGTTTTCTGCAAATTGAGATTCAGAGTGCTGGGATCGATCGATCCCAACACGGTTAAAGCCTCAGTAGAGCTTAGCGAGAGATGGGCAGGGCATAGCTAAAACTGGATTCCTCCATTACCTGATGTCATAATAAAATATGTCAAAATGACATACCTCTATCGCGCACATTAATCTGTCACGACACATTACTGGTATGAATTGTACGACAATAGATTAAGAGATTCCGTTGAATATTTTGGCATATTTTTTGGCAACAGCTCCCAGTCAAATTAGTTTCAAAATATTCCACAGCTTACCTGTATATTTACATTGAAATTTAGATTCTGGGATTCAGGATAACTGATTCAGTTTCAAATCAATTCCAAAAAGATGTAAACCATGGCCGGATCTCCGTATGAAATGTCATTGATCATCTCCGAGCTAAAACTCATTCACTATGAATACAATGAATGAAGCCAATTTGTCACTCAAGGATATGACATCATAATGAATAAGGTTACATATAGGCTGATGTCACAAACAAAATGCGTAATGAATGACAAAGATAAGTTCGTCATAATCTTTTAAGTCTGTCATGTGTATGAATTGTATGTCTTTACTACTTAATAACCATTCTGTTGAACAGTTGAATACTATAATATTCAGCAGCTTATCTGTATACTTACCTTGATATTGGGATTCTGGGAATTCAAGGTTCAATGAATCCAAACATGTGCAAAGCGTAGACGGATCTTAGCTAGAAATGGGCGGGACATAGCTAAAACTGGATCCCTCAATTACATACCAGTTTCTTCTCGTAGTTGCATAGTCTCTTTTTCAAATCATGTAACAGTTGTTTATACACAGAATGATGCTTGCTTAGCTTCGCCGTAAACGCCATCAAGCACAGACTGTAAAGTTAATGTCATAGTTGATGATAAATAGGTTAGATTTTAACCCTTAAACCGTTGAAATTCAAGTAAATTCTCAATTTCAAAACAATCTTATCGGAAAGTTGTTGAGTAGCAACAGGTTCCGGTTGAATTACTTTCAAATTATTCGACAGAATATTTCTTACATCACGAAGAATCTGTCGTTTCTGACCTGTGAGGGTAAGAGGGTTAATTAAAGGAGTATTGTTGGACAAATGAACTGCTCCCCAGTGTTTCTCATGGCATCTAAATTTTGGAGGTCCCAAAGACCTGACAACCTGAAATCTTGGGGTACCAAGCTGAAATCTGGAAGTCTCAAACTCTGGCCCACCAATGGAGTTTTTCTCACCCGTGCTAAAACTAGAAGATACCAAGGACTCACGGCTATGAATTATGGAGCTACCATGCTAGATTCTGTGTGCATTTTTGTGCAAAGACCTACAAAATTCACTAATATTTAATAAGCATCCAAAATTTTCAGGTGTCCGATGGGACCCATTACTGCTACATTGGGGTATATGCCCTCAAAAGGCCCCATACGAAAATCTCTACTGCTCTCTCAACCACAGATCCACCACCCCCAACATTAGTGAATGATGCTGGTATATGTTCTAAAGTTATCCAGTGGAAACAATGATTTTGCCAAATTTTAACTCGAGAACACTCAAGAGCTCTGCCCAAAAACAGCTTCCACAGGGATCTTGTGAAATGGCCATTTGCAGACTAAGAGAATATTTGTTGAAAAATTTCCACTGGAATGACTGGCTCAATAATCGAGTTTCAAAATATTCAACTGGATGTTTATCAAATTGTAGATTTATCACAGATATACAATGGCCCTTTCCAGTTCATCCATCAATCATATGTCATCATAATCAACTACGTGACGTGTAGGACGATGTCATAATCAATTACAGCATGAATGACACAGAAAAGTTGATTGTTGTTTGTTGTTGAAAATTGTTGACAGACTAAGCATTGTTGCAAGAATTGTATGTCTTTACTATTTAATAACATGCTGTTGAATATTTTGAAACTAATTTGACTGGGCGCTGTTGCTGCCTATCACCCACTCAAATTAGTTTCAAAATATTCAACAGCTTACCTGTAGTTTTCTGGAACCTGATTGTCAGGGAGTTAAGGGATCGATTAATTCCAACACGTGCGAAGTTAGGGTGGAGCTTAGCTAAAGATGGGCGGAGAATAGCTAAAATGGATTCCTCCATTAAACAGGGATAGTTCTAATCTCCAATACAGTAAATACACTTGGATTCCCAAGCACCATTCACCAACACACATATTTTTGAAAATTTTATATTTGCAAAACTGATTTGCCATGCTACTAACAAGCCGATAGCTGACAGAGCTTAGCTTAAATTAACAATGGACCTTTCCGGTTTTAGCTATACCTCCACCACGCCTCGCTCGTGTTGGGATTGATCGATCTCTGAAATCCCTGACTATCAATTTCCAAAAAACTACACAGGTAAGCTGTTGAATATTTTGAAACTAATTTGACTGGGTGCTGCTGCTGCCTAAGGTAGCAACAGTGCCCAGTCAAATTAGCTTTAAAATATTCAACAGCATGTTTATTAAATAGTAAGGAATTACAAAGACATACAATTCATACAACGTATCAGACTTTGAGATTTGATGACAGTCTATTTGGAACCCTTTGTGACGTAATGATTGTGACATCATCATACATGCGCTGAGCTAATTATGACGTCATATGAGGTCAGATGATGGATGTATACTCTGGAAAGGTGAATTATGCTTACCACTGAACCTGTATTTTGGAGAGAATAAAGATTTGTGTTGGTGAGTCCTGGGCAAATCTGAAAGTCACACGATGCCAGAGCGATACAGGCAAACTGTCAATCATTCCTGAAAATCAAAGATATTACATTATGTTCAATGTAATCATAAAAGATTGAAATCATATTTCTCAATTCTTTTCCTTTGCAGAAACTACACCAATACTCACAGGCCAGTTAGTGAGTCCTACTGATTATTTGGTTGAAGGTTGTTGCCGCAATGCCTCTCAGTCAAATCCTTATCAAAACATTATCTAGTGACACTACTGATCATTTTGCAGACAATCTGAAGGAAAGTTGTTGCTGCTAGGGCTAGCAGGAATTTTCAGCTAAATTGCTATATAAATGTCTAGCCTAGCATGTTTTATCTCTACCACAGGAAATGAACAAGTAAAATCAAACTATATAGTAGGCTTGCCAGATTATTGCTTTTAAGAATAATCGTGATCACTTGATTAATCAGCATGGGTACAAATTACTCAGAATTAGGGCTGGGCGTTATAATGGTTTCACACAGTCAAATATTTTTTTATAGCGACAGTTTAAAAACCATTACGAAAATGAAAAAACGAAAAACCATCCGTAAGATCGCCATTGCGTGAAATCTGCTGACTGTCCTAAACTCGTTTGTTCATGACTTGAGTTTAATATTATCATCTAGTGGGTAACTATTTGCTAATTGTGGCCATAAAATACAGTCATCTGCAACTATTAGCCATGGGAAAGCAAGGGTGTTGGTGAAACCACAACAAATCGGCTGAGGACAACACTCAGCAAATATGATTTGATTTGTCAGCAGTGAATTTTACATGACATACACATAAGCTCTGCGTGTTCAAGATAGATTGAATAATTTGAAAATCTAAATTTCTTCTTTGTAACAAATAATCCTTTTGTCAATTCGAGTTTGTACTATGTATAATTAGGTTTCCAAATCTGACACGATACAAAAAAATTCAAGAAATGTGCTATGAAAGCAATGACCCTATACAATAAACTCTCAATCCAAACATGTCACTATTTCCCTTAGATATCTACAAACATAAAATGATCCAGCACGGAATAAGACATACGAGACAAATTGCATGAACACCTGAGAAATGGAAACCATTAAGTCACTTCTTAGGTTGGTGGAGCAGTTACAAGTAAAATAAACCTCTTAGCATCTCAGGCGCAATGTGATTGGTTGTTAACAAATTCTTACGCCGGGATATTCACTACTATTGATTTTATGAACGAAATTCCTGTAAATCATAGTATTTTATATCACGTGACTTTTTTGGTCGATAGAGTTAGAATGAAGGAAATTTCAATTTCCCTTTCTCCGAGACCTAACAATACTCACCATTCTATTACTTCTGATACAAGCTATCCTGGATAGCTGGCCCTAGCACTATAGACTTAGTAAGCTTTACCGACTCCTGGAACCGGGTACTCGGCTCCCAACTGCCGAGTACCCGTTTGCCATGAAGCTCATATTGTTTGCATAGCCACAAACAAGAGATACCCATGGCTTGCCTCCGTGGGGCTGGGAGGCTGGGTCCGTAATAGAATGGTGAGTATTGTTAGATCTCGGGGAAAGGGAAATTGAAATTTCCTGCATTCTCCTTCGATCAATACTCACCATTCTATTACTTCTGATATACACCAGATTTAGACAGTAACCCGGTGGGAAGGGGCAAGCCATCAATTGCTACTTTTGCCCCTTGGAGAAAGAGCTAGACTTAAACTTGATTAATGGAGACCTAAAAGGACCATCAAGTTAACGGAACCGAATCACATTCGCATCACTGCCACCCCCCTTTTTTCTCCTAAGAAAAGGGAGAGAACTCACAAACATGCATCTCGCCTGAAACACAAATATGCCAAGAGGGTTAACTGCTCTTTGCATATATTAGCCTGGGAATGAGCATGAATATATAAGATGAATGAACATGATATATAGACATAATACAAAAAACTCTCAATCCTGAATTACCTCATGATATTTGGATTTCAGACGTGGAGCCTCCAACCATTTGCTTGTCCGGCCATCAGTGACACAATCTGGTTGACATCCTCTCACTCGACCATGTCTGCTTCTTCATTCTTTCTTACAAATGCCAAAAAGGGAGAAGAGCAGTGTTGTCGTATAACTATCGTTTCAAAACAGCTAAAGCGAGTGGATTGGCGGAGTCTGACACATCCCTCATATAGTAATCCGTGAAAGAGGACTCACAGTGCCATTGTGCAACAGCCATGATGTCCTCTAACGGAACACCATTGTAAAGGGCGGTCGAGGCGGCTATTCCTTTAACATCGTGTGCCCTTGCGCATTGCACCTGGTGCCCAGTCACAATCTCATGGGTAGTCTGAATGCATTCGACTACCCAACGAGAGATAGAATCCATGGATGCGGCGCCATACAGCTTCTTATGGCAGATCCACAGATGTCTGTCATTCGACCATAACGAGTCTGTCCGTCTTTTGTACTTAGTCAAAGCACGGACTGGGCACCTAGTTAGTTTCGGTATAATGATCGGTTTGCCGGGATATCTCAAAGATTGATTCTTTGACATAAACTCTGCTCTTGGCAGTAGATGCAGACCCTCTCCGGAGACAATAAATCGGTCCTTCTCTGCTGAAAGCGCATGGATCACAATGCGCCTTCTAGCTGAGGAAGCTGCCAATAGAAAGACTGCCTTTAGAGTCAAATGCTTTAGACTAGCCGAACGCAACGGTTCGAAAGGGTGCTTGGCCAGTACATTAAGCACTAAAGATAGACTCCAGGCTGGAATGACTACCGGTTGTCTCGGTCAGAGATTGCTCATTCCCTTCACCATCACATTCAACTGGGCCACCTCTGGACTATCCCTGTTGGCTAGACAAGGGATAACTGATGCCAAAGCTGACTTGTATCCAGCAATTGTGACAGGAGCAAGTCCTGAGAAGATCAGCTCACAGAGAAAGTCTGCTATTTGCTGAATAGTGGATTGAAAGGTATCAATACCCTTTCCTTCACACCAGTCTGCAAATCTGTTAACCTTGTTGTTATATGACTTGAAGGTTGACCTCCTTTTCGCAGATGCGATGAAATTCGCAGCTTGTCGAGAAAAGCCTTCCAACGTGGAACATTGTTTGATAACATCCACGCAGTCAATTTGAACATTTCGGGATGCTCGTGTAGGAAGCATCCCTTGGCCTGGGAGATTATGTTCGGAATCTCGGGTAACTGCACTGGATTGTCCACCAGTAGATCTAGAAGATCTGTGAACCACGCCCTGCTGGGCCAAAATGGCGCTATTAGCAGGACCAGGCACGGTTCCTCCCTGATCTTCACCAATATCTTCAGCAGAAGAATGGTGGGTGGGTACGCGTAAGCGTGCATCCCTCTCCAGCTTATTACCAGAGCGTCTGTATCGATGGCATTTGGATCTGGAATCGGCGACACATAAGTCATGATTTGAGCATTTTCCTTTGTGGAAGAATTCTCTGTCTCCGGGACAAAGCATTCGCCAGAATGTTCAATCGCCCAGGAATGTGAGCTGCTTTCAAAACAACCAAGTAATTCCTGCACCATTGAATCAAGTGTCACACTTTCGCAGTGTGGGTGACTTGGTCCCGCCTTGCCGATTTATGTATGATACTACTGTCTAGTTGTCCGACCGTATCAATATCGCCTTGCCCCTGACTTTTGGAAGCAACTTTTCTAATGCCAGTTCCACTGCCATCATTTCCAACAGATTGATATGCAGCTGGCTCTCTTGGAGAGGCCATGTGCCCGAGACCTGGTGTTCTCCCAGGCAGGCCCACCCATCCCTCCAGCGATGCATCCACGTACACGGACAGCTGGGGGTGGGGTAGGGGCAGCAAAACCCCTACTAGGAGATTCTGACGCTTTTTCCACCATACAAGATGCGACATTATTGGCTCCAAAACTGGCACCAGCTTTGACAGGGGTTCTGTTCTCTGTTTCCACAGAGACATCAGATACAACTGGATAGGTCTTCGCATCAGAGCAGCGTACAGGATTACCTGCTCCATGGAGACCATCATGACCAGCATCTGAAGAAACCGCCTCGCCTGAATGTTGTTTCCCAATCGAAAACTCTTGAGGATGGCTAACAGAGACACCACTCTGGGCTCTGACGGGTAAACCCTGCCCTCCTCGAGATCGAATCGCATCCCTAAATAAACGAACTGTTGAGTGGGTGTCAACTCAGATTTCTCCTCGTTGACTATCCAGCCTAGATCTGAAAGTAACTTCAGAGTCAGAGCAGTATCCACCTCTAACCTGTCTGATGTGTCTGCTTTGATCAGCCAATCGTCTATGTACTGTAGGTGTGAAGCGCCACGTTCTCTTTTCTGAGAAATACTGTCACCGCAAGGACCACGCTGGTGAAAACCCGTGGAGCTGTCGACAGGCCAAATGGGAGTACTACAAACTCCCATACCTGATCCTGAAATGCAAATCTCAGAAACCTGTGACAACCCCTGTTCATTGGAATGTGGAAATATGCATCTTTCAGATCGATCGATACACACAACATTCCCTTCCTCAATCATGCCATTACTGACCTCGGAGTTTCCATCTGAAACCGAGGCGTATGGAAAAACCAATTTAATGGCCTGAGATTGAGTACGGGTCTCCATCCCCCTGTGCTCTTGGGGACAAGGAACATGTTTGAATAGAAGCCTGGAGTGTTCCGGTTTGCTGGTTTTATTGCTCCCTTCAGAAGCAAACCTGACACTTCGTTTTGAATGGCTTCTAACTTGTCTGGTTCCCTTGGTACGGGTGCTCAGACAGGTGCCAAAGACAGATTTTGTGGTGGAAAATCCCACCACTCCGGCATGTACCCCTGGGTTAACCATCCCACGACCAGACTGTCTGACGTCACACCTCACTAAGCCTCGATGAAACCCATGAGCCTTCCACCCACTATAGACGCATTGACACCTAATGCGGGTATCTGGCTCGTGATCCGCTCGCCCCCTCTCTTGACGAGAGAGTGAGAACCATTTTGGTCTTGGCTTGGCCGGTCTAACTGGCACCGCTGTTCCTGTCGCACAGGTGCGGTCCAGGCAGATACGAAGGGAGCCCTCGTACCCTCAGGTACGATCCGCTCCCTTCTTTTCGCCCTTAGAGGACTTACCCTTCCCCTTGCCCTTCCCGCCTCTCGGGCGATAAGGAGCAACATTGGGGAGGGTAGGTGCCTCCACAAGCTTCTTGGCCTTCTTCGTCGGAGGCGGCTGAGAAGACCCAGTAGAAGCAGAAGCAGCACTAGGCTTAGCTTTCACCTTGCTTTTGTGCTTTTTCTGCTTCTTAGGTTGCCCGGTTAGCGGCTTGGCTACAGCCCCTAGTGCGTGCGCCTGACGCACTAGTTCCAGCTGTAGATTAACCGCCAAACGATTCTACGCGATGTTGGCAGTGTCTTCTAAGATGGCCCGCGCTTGGCCACCAAAGGTGCTAGGGCCAATACGGGGCATCCTAAGAAGACGCTCCCTAACGGCAGTAGCTGGACGCATATGGTCAAGGAGCATCTGCCTCCCAGACTTCGTCACTCATGCTTGCACCCTTGCCAATGCGTCGATAGACAGCACCAGGCCGTCATTGACACATGAAAGCGCCACAGGTGGCACAGGGTGGCCTGCCCCCGCTTCAGCCCACACCGACTGAAGAAGGCGATAAGAGTGATTGACAGCACTCATTGCTGCCCTCACCCCCTCATCGCATAGGGACAGGACTTCGTCATGGTGTACCTGAAACTTGTCCACCAGCGCCGGGGCGGGCCCACCCGCTCCAGGACTCTGGACACCCTGCGGTCATCCTCGGTGACCATTGGGACAACACCATATCTGTCATATTCCTCCCGTGGGATACGACACCTCACCCGCACCTCCCTGGAGGCCGCAGGATGCTGGCCCTTGGTCAGGAGTTGTTTGCTATAAATAGCATCCAATAACTCCATAAACCTTGGATCCAGTCCAATAGACTGGATCCGGGCTGCGGGCAAGATCCCCGTCCTAATCGATGCCACCGATGGACGGGGTCCATCCTCTTCGGCCGTGGTCAAAACCACAGACGGGTCTACCCTGGCTAGCCAAGCCAGAGCCTCTGACCAGTCTGTCTCCGAGGAGGACACTCCCATGAACATGTCACCCGTTGACGTGTTCATGGCCCTACCAGCAACGGCCTCCCGGCAATGAGCCATTGCTGATACACCAGGAACTCCGGTACCGTACGGTTCCGCCGCCACCCCATGATATAGGTGAGTACATGCCTGGCCAGCCACACCCGTCACCGTGTCGGTTGGTGGCAAACCAACCATCACGGGACCGGTGCCCGGTACCGGAGTGGCCTCAACCACGGGCGGAGCCGCTGCCCTGGCTTGCGCCAAGCCAGACAGATGGAGGACGGTTCCATCCAGGACAGAATCAACCTCCATGCTCTCCACCCGCGGCATCTCAGGCCGCAGAAATCTCTCCTCCTCGGCCTCCTCGTCTTCAGACCCCAAAGAGTCGTCACTAGACGAGGAAACCGTGGAGCCGTCCTGGCGGATGGCTCCCATGCCTGATGGACCGGCCACCGCTACTGGACCACCCGGAGGTGGCCGCAGAGAAACAGAACCCATCAGGCCGGAGCCCGACGGGACTGCCATGGAGCCATACAAGATAGCTCCCTCGGTGGCCAGTCCAGAACCCTGTCCAAGGACAGGGTCCGAACCAAGCATGGGAAGAGACTTCCCTACAAACAGACGCTCCACGATTTGCTTTCGGACCGCCTGACCCCGTGTCAGACCCTGCCAAGTCCTTCTGGGCAAGGAACTTGACCATCATGTCGGACGACCACACTGCACAAATGTTACACTTACTGTCAAGATTACATTTGATACAACGGAAACAGACATGGTCCTTGAATAGAACCCTCACAAATTTATGGCACCCATCCCATGATGGCGGGGCTGCCTTGGCCTATAAATAAGCACAAACCTACAATAAGCAAGCGGAACGAAACAGGAATGGAAGGCAGACAATTAATTTTCAAATAATTTGATCATAAATTAAATGTTACCCTTCCGCACCCCACCCCGCAACGTTACAGCAAATATCGCATTGATTATGACGACAAGAACGAAGCGGGCAATAATACACCCATGAACTGATCCTCAAGGATGTATAACGGAACCAGGAATCATTTCGCATAGCATTCGGGGTATATTTACTAATCAATATAAATTATACTCCTAACGAAGGCCAAAACGTGAAGAAACAACAAAATGTAAACAACCTGCTGTAGCACATGGTAAAACCGCAGACCACATATCTAAATCAAGAATTTTGAAACCACCGATCATTGCAAACAGATCGTGATAACACGTAAAACTTGAAAATTCCAAAGTTTTTCTGGTACCAATAAAGTACGCAGCACCCAGAATCAGATGCGCGAATTAATGAAACATTTTCTTCTTCGGATCTTACGGAGAACGACGTCAGCCGATTTTCGTGTTAAAACACCGTAAAGCCAACACCTTATTTCATATCTGCCGATCACCTGTTGCGGTTAAAGGAAGGCGATCAATCTGGCATATTTCGTATTTAATAACATGGAATTATACAACCTGGTTATCATCGGCTCATTCCATGGTAATCCAATATAATCCTTAGAGAGCGCACAAAGCTCTCACAATACACAGAAAAAGACTTAGAAAACTTAAGACTCCAACTGCACAAAAAAGCATGTAGCTCTTGCAAATTTATGGCACCCGTCCCATGATGGCGGGGCTGGCTTGGCCTATAAATAAGCACAAACCTACAATAAGCAAGCGGAACGAAACAGGAATGGAAGGCAGACAATTAATTTTCAAATAATTTGATCATAAATTAAATGTTACCCTTCCGCACCCCACCCCGCAACGTTACAGCAAATATCGCATTGATTATGACGACAAGAATGAAGCGGGCAATAATACACCCATGAACTGATCCTCAAGGATGTATAACGGAACCAGGAATCATTTCGCATAGCATTCGGGGTATATTTACTAATCAATATAAATTATACTCCTAACGAAGGCCAAAACGTGAAGAAACAACAAAATGTAAACAACCTGCTGTAGCACATGGTAAAACCGCAGACCACATATCTAAATCAAGAATTTTGAAACCACCGATCATTGCAAACAGATCGTGATAACACGTAAAACTTGAAAATTCCAAAGTTTTTCTGGTACCAATAAAGTACGCAGCACCCAGAATCAGATGCGCAAATTAATGAAACATTTTCTTCTTCGGATCTTACGGAGAACGACGTCAGCCGATTTTCGTGTTAAAACACCGTAAAGCCAACACCTTATTTCATATCTGCCGATCACCTGTTGCGGTTAAAGGAAGGCGATCAATCTGGCATATTTCGTATTTAATAACATGGAATTATACAACCTGGTTATCATCGGCTCATTCCATGGTAATCCAATATAATCCTTAGAGAGCGCACAAAGCTCTCACAATACACAGAAAAAGACTTAGAAAACTTAAGACTCCAACTGCACAAAAAAGCATGTAGCTCTTGCTGCTATGCAAACAAGAATGTGCTTCATGGCAAACGGGTACTCGGCAGTTGGGAGCCAAGTACCCGGTTCCATGAGTCGGTAAAGCTTACTAAGTCTATAGTCCTAGGGCCAGCTACCCAGGATAGCTTGTATCAGAAGTAATAGAATGGTGAGTATTGAACGAAGGAGAATCACATCGTTTTGTTTTACGGACCGGCCTGGTCTTTTTCATCCTAGTATATCTTCCAGACTAGTGTTGATTTAAGTAGATTTAAGTTAGATTCGCACGAATCATTGCGTTTATGTTGTCAAATTATCAAAATCTCCTTATTATATTATATATGCTCTCGAAAAATAATCAATCAGACAGCTTTTTGTGAGAATTTTTGGTGTGATTTCTGGGAAATGACTACCCTTTAGTTACCTGCTGAATAACATTCATCCGCACAAACGACACTTTATTATTAAATACTGAGTACTCGAATACAAACACATGACTTACTAGACTAGATCATACTGTAGGTGGTCATACGAACTCTAACCATATCATTGCTACTCTACTAGGAGCCTAAACTCGCTCTCATATCTGCGTTCCTACTTTCATGAATTAGATTTTACTACGCTTTCGAAAATATCAACATTTTACTAGTTAGTGTTATTTTCACATCACATGAACCAGACTTTATTTATTTTATTTATTTTAACTACTATTTTGAGATAGATAGCTTCGAGGTGAACAGCCGTAAGTAGTTACTGTTCTAATTTCGTAGCAATTTACGTCAGTTGTCAAATCGCAAAATACATGTACTGTAGCTAATGAAAACGACATTTTGATATTTCAAATTATTTTCCATCATTTTAGCCCCTTAAACCGGTATTTCAGCTAAACCAGTTTAATTAGTGATACCGTCACTGGTTTTCTTTTAGGCCAAACCGCCCAGCCCTAACCAGAATACACATTTGCAAGCCATGGGAATACTATTTTTGAAAATGTATGACTGGCTCGATTCTCGAGCCAGTCATTCCAGTGGTACCTTTTCAAAATTCATCTTCCCCTGGCCTGCAAATGAACATTCACTCACCAAAATGTTAATTTTCATGACCGATCACATTAAAGAGTACGTAAAAGCTAATTTTGAAATATTTTAGGCAAATTATTCACGATTATTCAATTATTTAGTTTTTATTTATAAACATTCACGATTTAAAAAAATTATCGTGATTTTCGATTTAATCACTCAATCGCCCAAGCCTACTATATAGAATACAGAGCTAGTCATTCCAGTGGTAAATTCTAAAAAATAGTATTCTCTTGGTATGCAAATGGACATTTTCTATGAGAAAATTGAAATTTTCATCAACAAATTTGATGGTTAAAGGGTTAAGTTAGCTCTGTTCAGATAGTACAATGACTATTATTAGTGTTACGGTACCGTAATGGTTTTATACTGAGCACTGCATAAAAAGTGATACCAATAGAATTCCAATAATGGCGGCTAGAAATATAAGAAGTTGAGGCTTCGAAGAAGACGATCATCAAATGTTTTGTAAATATTTCCTAGTCTTGTTTCTTCAGAATAACTTTAAGGAGCTAATGAATGTATGTATTGTTGAGTTCAATATAGCTTGTTATTGAACGAGTCCACGATGTGTTGAAATCTGTTTTGGATGAGATGCCGTAGGCAATACAGATTTTTCAACACATAATGTGGAAGAGTACAATAACAATCCATACTGGAATCAACAATGTAAAATGACCTATTCTTTATGCACCTATTGCAATTATTAGTAAATAAACACCAAACAAGAATTCACTGGAATTAAATGTCTTGTCTGTCTCCTGTTTGTCAGTGGCATTGACCTTTGACCTTGTGCTTCCTAACATTATACGTAGGTAACCATGTATTCAAGTTTAGTTCCAATAGGATTAACCAATCCTGAAATATAAATGATTTGCTGAATGGAAAAACTTAAGGTTGAATAGGTCAAATAGCAACATTAGAATGGTCTTGACCTTTGGCCTGGTGACCTCCAAGTCACCATCCTGTAATCTCTTGGCATAAGCAACCATGTATCCAAGTCGTGTTCCATTAGGGTTAAGCAATCCCGAAATATAGTATGAAAAATTTGCTAAGCCTAAAAACTTAACATTGAAAAATAAGACAGACTTGTAGAGGTCAAAATGACTTTCAACGTAGTGACTTCAGTGTCCGCATGCTGCTTCCTAACATTATAGGTAACAATGTATTCAAGTTTAGTTCCAATAGGATTAACCAATCCTGAAATATAATAGACTTTTGCTAAACAGAAAAACTTAACATTGAAAAAACAGTTTTGTATCACCGTGACCTTGTGACCTCAGTATCATCATGCCGCATCCTAACAATATTGGCAACCCCATAGCCAACTTTAGTTGCAAAAGGATTAATTGATCCTGAAATATAAGCTGAGATGTTCTGTTAAACGCAAAAACTTAACATTGTCGCCGTCGTCATCGTCGGAAAAGTGACAGTCTCACTCTCTGCTTCGCAGGCGAAATAAAAATCAACCAAAATTTACTTTAAACTCAGAAAACCAATGTTTGTTTGTTGTTGCTTTGGTAATTTTCATGAGAAAACGTAGGCTAGATACCCGTTCTTGAGGTAAAGATGCTGACAAACAGTGTATGAACAAAGGAATGACATTTTCTGGAGTTTTTCTAGCACTTGCTGATATCTTCTCCTGAAAGCATCTTGTAACTATTAGTAACGAAAACTTGTACTTGTAGCAGACAAACGTTATCAATGCAATAGAAGTAACCTCCCTTGACCATGCAATATAAAGAAATTAATACGGAAAGTGTTATCGTTCATTAACATCCAATATGGTTTTAAACAGCATCCAATACAGATTTTACTGTCCAATACAGGTTTTGCATCGTCCAATATTGAAAGCTTATTGGATGGTCACATGGTACAATTGGAAGCGTTTCATTGGATAAATACACGCAGCTGTATAAGTGTGTATACATCATGCATGTATTACACATGCATGTACATACGGATGGAATGGATGGACAAGGCAAATGGACCTGATATACTCTATACGTACGCTCAAAAAACCTGGGGTTATCATGTGGTCGCTTCTTGTATGGAAGACGCTTAGCATATGCATGGAATCTGTAAGCAGTCAGCAGCATTAGCTTATACGTGTTCTGAACAACCATCTCCTCGCTGTTAATCTGGGAATGTAAGCATGAAACAAACCAATATTAACCCTTTAAAGGTCAAGTTTGGCCATGAAAGTTAAAATAATTGCTTAGCGAAGTCCATTTGCAGGTCAAGAGATGACTAGTTTTGAAAATTTACCAGTGGAATGACTGGCTCGGTTATTGCCAGACATTCCAGTGCTAAATTTTCAGAAATAGTCTTCTCTTGGTTTGAAAATCGACATTTCTCAAGACCACTGCAGAACTGCAGAATTTTTAGCAGATATAAGTGTTAAACAGTTAATCCGATCAGCAAAGTCATAAATAACAAGTGGCCCAAGGGCCTGTGGCACTCACCTGGACCATTAGCATTTAAACCATTTGCATTTAAATAGATACGATGCATAATTTTTGGAAAGTCCAAGATGGCCACCCAAAAAATTGACCAATCAAAATTCTGAATAGAAATTCTAGTCTACCTTGATAGGGTCACTCTAGCCAAATTTGATTGAAAAATGTCAAGCGACTAAGGCGAAGCAGCGTTTTGACAATTTCTGGTAAATTTTTCACAAAATCTAAGATTTTCACCCAAAAAAATTGATCAATCAAAATAGAATTTCTAGAGACTACCACCATAGAATCCTTTAGTGAAATTCGGTTGAAATATGTCAAGCAGCAAAGGAGAAGTAGCAATTTGACCATTTCCGGTACATTTTATATAAAATCTCAGATTTTCACCTAAAAATTGATCAACCAAAATTAAAATTGATCAACCAAAATTCGGAAAAGATGCTCTAGAGCCTACCACCATAGATTTCAACTAGCCAAATTTGGCTGAAATCTGTCAAGCAGCTAAGGAGTTAGCATTTTGGCCATTTCCAGCAGATTTTTCATAAAGCCTAAGTTTTTGACCCAACAAAGTGATCAATCAAAATTCTGAATAGACGTTCTAGAGCCCACCACCGGTACATAGAATTGGTCTATTTTCACAAATTGCACTGGGAGCCCAGTCAAACTAGTTTCAAAATATTCGACGGCTTACCGGTATAGTTTTCTGGAAATTGATAGTCAGGTGATTGATCGATTTCAACACGGGCGATGTGTACATGGAGTTTCACTAAACATGGGCGGGGCATAGCTAAAAGTGAATTCCTCCAGTGCCCGGCCAGTCAAAAACGCTCTTGGCCCTCAAATGGACAAATGAAAAATTATGACATCAATCAACTTACCAGTTGATCGAGCAACAGGAGCTGTGACACGGGCTGCAACAACCTGGAATTGAAACAAGCATTCAGTAAGTTAGGGCTGCAACGATACATCGATACATTGTGATACTTTTCCCATATCGCGAACTGTGATACACATTTATAGTAATCGTGATATATGTAATAAGCATTTCATAGCTTGATTTGGGTGTAAAATTTAGTAAAAGATGAGATGCATGATGTTAATGTGTAAATTTTAGTACTGCGAGTACCAATTCCAAATTTCAAATTACTATGTGCTGTACATGTCATAAGACTAGTTGTACAGATGCTACAGTGAGGAAATATAACATCAAAATGAGTTTGGGTTGCGATACGTATCGTATTGCATCAAAAATATCGCGATGAGTACTGCTTTACAATGTCCCCTACTGGGTGAGATGTTTTACAATGTCCCCTACTGGGTGAGATGCTTTACAATGTCCCCTACTGGGTGAGATGTTTTACGATGTCTCCTACTGGGTGAGATGTTTTACAATGTCCCCTACTGGGTGAGATGTTTTACGATGTCCCCTACTGGGTGAGATGTTTTACGATGTCCCCTACTGGGTGAGATGTTTTACAATGTCCCCTACTGGGTGAGATGTTTTACAATGTCCCCTACTGGGTGAGATGTTTTACAATGTCCCCTACTGGGTGAGATGTTTTACGATGTCACCTACTGGGTGAGATGTTTTACGATGTCTCCTACTGGGTGAGATGTTTTACAATGTCCCCATCTGAGTGAGATGCTTTACAATGTCCCCTACTGGGTGAGATGTTTTTTGTTGTGTAGCAATAGAGGGAATCATCCATTTCTAGCTATGCTCTGCCCCTTTCTAGCTATGGCCCACCCATTTCTAGCTATGTGCCACCCATTTCTAGCTATACTCCACCCATTTCCAGCTATGCTCCACCCATTTCCAGCTATGCCCCACCCAGTTCTAGCTATGCTCCACCCATTTCTAGCTATGCACCGCCCACTGATGCATATCAGAATTGATTTTAAAACTGAACCATGAATTCCCATAACCCTAATTTCAAGATGACTATACAGGTAAGGTGTTGATTATTTTGAAAACAATTTGATTAAGAACTGTTGTGGTGTATGCTTCCAAATAGTTAACAGAACGTTTATTAAATTGTAAATTCAGTAAAGGCCTACAATTTAGATGCTTACAATACTGAAAACAAAATGTACTGTTGAATATTTTTGACTTAATTTGATTGGAAGACATAGCTGCCTTAGGCAGCAATGGCTTTCAATCAAATTATGTCCAAAATATTCAACAGAACCGGTCTTACTTCGTGTTCAAAATTCTACTGGTTGGAAGCATTTACAGGTTATTTCTGAGCTTTACTCTAACTGTAATCATCATACATTTGTACTAAAGCCATGTACCAATTTTCACTTCAATCTGTTGAAGTAAACTGAAGATTTTTTAACACGATCTTTCATTTTTCCTAAGCAAAAAGGGAGCATAACTCCTCATAAATCATCCAAATATGCTAACACTCTAACTTTATCCGTAAACTTCTGAATATAAAGCAATATCATCATATTCACTTGAATATGTTAAATGGAAGCAAAAAAACCCCGATACCTTTCATATAAATTTCATACTTGAATGTGGAAAGGAGACACACCTACTTCAAAATTTGAAGAAAACGTCTGAAAAATAAATATTATCTGCCACTTGTCATAATACGGCAATATACCAACTTTCAGTTCAATTTGTTCAAACACGAACAACTCCTAAAAAACAGATGATGGGACAGGCAGATGGATGGACAGATGGAGAGCAACCCTATAGCCACCACTAGTTTTACAAATAGGTTGTCTAAGAATTGAATTTTCGGCACGGTAACGTCATTGATTCTATCAAGAAAATGGAAAATGACTAATACCTGAACCTTTTAATGATTAACGAACACAAAGTAGCTTCTGTAGTGAGCGGATAGCAGAAATATCCACTTGCAGACTATTTTCTGAATATTTATTACTAGATTGGCTGGTTCATTAACCGATCCAGTTATTCTGGTGGTCAATTTTTAAATAGTCCACTCTTGGACTGCAAACATTGCTGATATACATCACAGAGCAAAAATAATGCTTTTCATGATCCTTATTGACCATTAACCCTTTCATGCCAATGCCGGCCAAAACCGGCCTCTGTAATGGCTTTGAGGAAATCTTCATTTTCAAGCCAAGAGAAGAGTATTTTTGAAAATTTTACCACTGGAATGACTGGCTCGGTATTTTCAAAAATACTCTTCTCTTGGCCTGCAAATGGACATTTATAACATTTAATAAGCAAATATTTTGATATTCTTGACCAAATTTATGCATTAAAGGGTTAAGTGGCTAAGTCTGTCTTGTTTTGAACTCTTTAACCTTCAAATTGCTTCTTAAAGAAAATGTCCATTTCCAGACCAAGAGAAGACTATCTTTGAAGATTTACCACTGGAATGACTGGTTCGGTTATTGAGCTAGTCATTCCATCATGTCCAGTGGTAAATTAAAAAAATGTATCTCTTTTGGTCTGCAAACAGAAAATTCCAAGACCACTGCAAAAGCCATTTTTGGTCGTCTTGAGGGTTAAATGGTAAACTAGATTGGATGGACTCCACCCCCCCCCCCCCCCTCCCCACACCCGCTGTAATTCTGTACAATGGTTTCAGGGTATCTGTTGCAATCAATTTCCGCACTGTCAACTCTGACGTTTTGACCCCACCATTGCCATCCTGGGGGCTGAGGTAATTGTCAATGCCTCGTGCATGCCCCTATCATATTGGTATCTCACATAACAAATTTGTTGGAATTCCGTTCAGCAGTTTCTGAATTGCATTAATTTCCGCACATGCACCACCTTGAATTTTGACTCCTCCGAATCACGCACGCACGCACACACACACACACACACACAACAAATGTAAATGTCCTCTTGCACTCCAGAATCATATGGGCACATTACATACCAAATTTGGTCGAATTCTCTTCAATGATTTTGGAGGAGTTGTGCTGCAATCAATTTATGCACACCTAGATACACACATGTACGCACGCACACATAGACACACACATGTACGCACGCACACCTAGATACACACATGTACGCACGCACACATAGACACACACATGTACGCACGCACACATAGATACACACATGTACGCACGCACGCACACATAGACCCACACATGTACGCATGCACACATAGACACACACCTGTACGCACGCACACATAGACACACATGTACGCACGCACACATAGATACACACATGTACGCACGCACACATAGACACACACATGTACGCACGCACACCTAGATACACACATGTACGCACGCACACATAGACACACACATGTACGCACGCACACATAGATACACACATGTACGCACGCACGCACACATAGATGCACACATAGACACACACCTGTACGCACGCACACATAGACACACATGTACGCACGCACACATAGATACACACATGTACGCACGCACATAGATACACACATGTACGCACGCACACATAGACACACACATGTACGCACGCACACATAGACACACACACATGTACGCACGCACACCTAGATACACACATGTACGCATGCACACATAGACACACACATGTACGCACGCACACATAGATACACACATGTACGCACGCACACATAGACACACACATGTACGCACGCACACATAGACACACACCTGTACGCACGCACACATAGACACACATGTACGCACGCACACATAGATACACACATGTACGCACGCACACATAGACACATGTACCCACAGGCGGGATGGCATAATCCCGACTTTACCTCGAAAAACAGGGGGATAATAACGTATTTTATGATTGAGCATTAGGATTCAATTTCCGTTATTTGGTCCTTTTTCTGGTTAATCAGTTTTCATTCTACTGTGAAAAAAACTTATTTATTTAACCCTATAGGACTTTAATGGTTAAATTTGGTCAACAAAATTTTAATATTTTCTTATTGAATGTCCATTTCACAGGCCAAGAGAATACAATTTTTGAAAATGTACCACTGGAATGACTGGCTCGCTTATCGAGCCAGTCATTCCAGTTGTAAATTTTCAAAAATTGTATTCTCTAGACCTGTAAATTAACATTCCACAAGACCATAGCAGAGACCGGTTTTGGCCGGTATGACCATTAAATGGTTAATGGCTAAATTTGGTAAAGAGCAACAAAATATTTACTGATTAAATATTTTTGAAGAATTAACACTAGAATGGCAGGCACCATTACTGAACCGGAGTAATTCCAGTGGTAATTTTTCAAAAGTAATCTATTCGCCTGCAAATGGACATTCCTCAAGACCACATTAGAGGTCGATTTTGGCCAGCTTCGTCATGAAAGGGTTAACTTTTACCACAAACAGGTCAAATCTAACAAATTTATTTTCAGCTCGGGAATATTGTATTGAATGTTTTCAAAATAATTCTACCCAGATCTGTTGTTGCCTCCAGTCAAATTAGTTACAAAGTAATTATGTGATTATGCCCATGTTTTGTAAAAATGTCGGGAATATTGTAATCGCCTTCGCCTGTCTGTCCGTCTGTCCGCCCATCCGTTATGCTATCTCCTCCAAACCGTTGGGTGGAATTCAACGAAATTTAGTAGGTCAGTTACGTATATGATTTTGGAGTGCAAGAGGACATTTTCATTTGGCTCCGCCTCCATGGGTGGAGTGAGGTGAGAGTCAAGGCAAATTTGTGAACATGGGGATTTGCGATGATGTGTTATCAACCGAGCAATCTAGTTTGTCATGAAATTGAGACACTTGAGGGGTCAATGTTTAATTGTCAAAGGAGTTAAGACATTGGTCAAGAATATTACCATTTTTTTGTTAGTAAATTCCCATTTGCCAGTCAAGAACACTATTTTTTTTAATTGTTCACTAGAAGAACTAGCTCGATCATCAAGCCAGTCATTCATGTGAAAAATTTTCAAAAATATTCTTCTAATAACCTACAAATGGACATTCCTCAAGATAACTGCAGAGGAAGTTTTTAGCCGGCTTGACCAGGCTTAAATGAGACTTAGGAATAGGCACTGATATCCGAGGATTGGCAACATATATATCTATACATTTTAATCAAAATTATAATCAACATAGGTGTAATCACTAGAAGCGCCTAAGGATATGTCTGCCATATTTCCCAGAAACACAGAAAACGTGTATTTGTAACCAACACTGGTCAATTAACACATTCAATGACAGATCTCTGAAAAAGTAATATCATTACAATGTACAGCATGTTATGTTAAATATTTTGAAATTAATATGACTGAGAAGCCATTGCTGCCTACGTGAAATACATGTATATGCTCTTTTGTAATCCAAGCCACCACCGTCCACTCAATAAGCAGTGGTGCTATGATTTCGATTCGAAGGAAAACCAGTAATAGTTGACATTAACCATTTAACACTTATATCAGCAAAAAATGGCTTCTGCAGTGGTCTTGAGAAATGTCCATTTGCAGATCAAGAGAAAACTATTTTTGAAAATTTACCACTGGAATGACTGGCTCGATACCC
This sequence comes from Chaetoderma sp. LZ-2023a, assembly GCA_034401795.1. Lineage (NCBI taxonomy): Eukaryota > Metazoa > Mollusca > Caudofoveata > Chaetodermatida > Chaetodermatidae > Chaetoderma > Chaetoderma sp. LZ-2023a. Next base: position 60,382,328 of record CM067365.1, read on the forward strand.
GAGCCAGTCATTCCAGCAGTAAATTTTCCAAAACCAGTCTTCTCTTGGTCTGCAAATGGACATTTTCTAAGAGAAAATAAAAATTTTCTTGAACAAATTCAAGGGTTAAAGGGTTAAGAATAGAGGAATCAGTTTTAGCGATGCCCCGTCCATCAGTAGCTAAGCTCCACCCACGCTTTGCCCATGTTGGGATCGATCGCTCCACTACCTGCATCTCAATTCACCTTTCCAGAGTATCCATCCATCATCTGACTCATACGACGTCATATTTCAGCTCAGCGCATGTATGATGAAATCACAATCATTACGTCACAAAGGGTTCCATATAAACCGTCATCAAATATCAGAGTCTGACACGTTGTATAAATTGTATGTCTTTGTAATTCTTTGCTATTTAATAAACATGCTGTTGAATATTTTGAAACTAATTTGACTGGGCGCTGTTGCTGCAACAGCACCCAGTCAAATTAGTTTCAAAATATTCAACATCTTACCTGTGTATTTTTTTGGAAATTGAGTCAGGTAGTTCAGAGATCGATTGATCCCAACACGAGCGAGGTGTGGGTGGAGCTTAGCTAGAGATGGGCGGGGCATAGCTAAAACCGGAAAGGTCCATTACTAGAAAACCATCCAGGTCAGCTGTTGAATATTTTGAAACTAATTTGACTGGGTGCCATTGCTGCCTATGGCAGAAAGAGCCCCCAGACACATTAGTTACAAACCATTCAACAGATATGTTTATTAAATAGTAAAGACATACAATTTGTACACCTTGACGGACTATTAAGCGTTTATGGCATAATGGAGAAATCCAGTTTTAGCCATGCCCCGACCCTCTCTAGCTAAGCTCTCCCACCCCCACCCCCATGCTCTGCCAGTGTTTCGATCAATCGATCCCTGAACTCCATGACTATCAATTTCCAGAAAACTATACATGTAGGCCGTTGAATATAAACATTTTGATACTAATTTGACTGGGTGCTGTTGTTGCCTATGGAAGCAACAGCATCCAGTAAAATTAGTTTCAAAATATTCAACAGCATGTTTACTAAATAGTAGACATACAATTCATACAAGGCTTAGTCCATCATCAATTAAGCGTTCATGACGAACTTATCTGCGTCATTCATGATGCCATTGATTATGACATCATCCTACACATCACTTAATTGATTATGACATCATATGATTGATTGATAAACTGGATTCAACCATTATATTCTCTAACCACTCATCAAATCTTACAACAATAAAGAAGAATTCTTAAAACATAATTGCTTAGCACTATAATGGTAATAACGGCTGGAAATCACTACATTAGTCATCTTGAGAAACGTTCATTTGCCGGACAATTTAGATTAGACTATTTTTGAAAACAGGTAATAGTAAGTTTTGGGTCCAAACCACAGGCACCTGAGTCACAGTGGATTCTCCAGAGCATGCGCTTTAAATGTTGAAGATCACGGTTCCTAAGATCACATGGGTCACAGAGATTTTGCGACAACATCAAATGGTAAATGTTATGATGATGTTTGATGCAACGTATTTCGCCTATTTTAGGCCTAGGCGTCTGTTAAGACATCAAGTGTTCAATGGATGATTCCAGTTGATTCATCAATCATATGCCGTTATAATCAACTACATGACGTGGAAGCTGACGTCATAATTAATTACGTCATGAATGATGTAGCTAAGTTCGCCATGAACGCTTAACTAATGATGGACTAAGCATTGTTGTACGAATTGTATCTCTTTACTATTTAATAAACATTCTGTTGAATATTTTGAAACTAATTTGATTGGGTGCCCAGTCAAATTAGCTTCAAAATATTCAATAGCTGACTTGCTTAGTGTTTTGGAAATTGATAGCCAGAGTTCAGGGATCGACCACTCCCAGTACGGGTGAAGTGTGGGTGGAGCTTAGCTAAAGATGGCTGGGGTATAGCGAAAACTGGATTCATCCGTTTCGAAATCACCATTACTGAGAAAAGCTTGAAATCCATTCTCCTATTATAACGGTTAAGTGATAACACAAAAATTGAACTCATTTTCCCCGTACAAATTCTCGTCGCCTATGTTTAATGTATACCTCAAAAACAGCATTGCAGAAGTGAAATTATTGAATTGCATATCCTCTAATAAAGATCATTTATTACATCAAAATTAATTCTGAATTTGAAATAAAATGTTGCTGCAAAGAATATAAATCATGTGACATTAAGAATCCGCTATGGTTACATCAAATTAAGAATTGACAGGGAATCGAACCCACAACCGGCGATGGGGCCAAGCATCATAGGTCACATATACTTCCACCACAACAACGCCGCAAATTATGAAGTATCTACGAGAACATGAATATGTGGCTCCAATAACAAAAAAAAGTTTATTAAGACAGAGTACTCGGATATAAATATCCTGGGCTCGGAACTCGGCAATCGCTGTATATTATCATTGCGTGACGGTGTAGAGGGTACCCGTTTGGTAACTTATTGATTGATAGTTGATAGGAGTCGTTTCAAACAAGGAAGCGTTAGATCAATGTGATCTACCCGTGCATGTCTCAATCTCCTGTTAAACTATATGATCTCGCAAGAACACCATGCCTTCAATTACAAAAGAGCCAACAGCGCGCCAACATAAGAAACGATCTATCTCATTTTAAGTCTCAGGCTCTCAAGCAATTTTTGTCATACGTCCCGATTCCATTTTTGATTTTTACATGCTTTATGTTGGTTGGTTAATTCGTGAAATGAACCGCTTGGTTGGTACATAAATTTAGTCTTAAGATATTTTCATACAGGAGGTGGTTATCACACCAAGACTGTATTTTCACTACAAAAGTGTAGATTATATCTTGAACACAGGTGGCCTACTACAATTAGTAAACTAATAGGTGGTCAAGATCCACAAATCCAAGGCTGGTATTTATTTCTATGGGGCCGAGAATGTATCACACCAGAGATCGGTGTAAAGTAGAGCGATCCCGTGACATGATTCCTATTATATATTAATACACACTATTCTTACAAATTTGGTCAAGAAAATATATTTCAGGTGAAAACTGCAGAGTTAGGAGGTGAGCTTAGACTAATACAGTTTTGCCATTTTGAAACTGCTAAGAAATCATAGGAACTCATATGTCAAAGTTAGGAGGTGGGCTTCTATTAGAACATGGGCTTTAAATAGGTGAAATACGGTAATAAACGATGCTTATTAACGGCATACCCAATATTTAGGTGGTCCCAGGTAACAATGTTACTACCACAATGATGATCATTAAGCAGTCGTAAGGTAACAAGAATAATATAACAGAAAATTGTCACTCCACCAACCACGCACTCTCGGAGCTATCTATTTAGAAAATGTACAGCCTTGTCTATTAGAAAGATTGTGACTACTAATAGCCTTCCACACATTTGATCGTGATCGGAATAAATAAACCCGAAAATTTCTTTTAAAAATCTGGGAAATCCAAAAATTTTTAAATATGACAGAAATAGGAGAATGAGCATCTGCAATGAGAAATTAATTAACATTTTAATAGTCAAGATTTGTAAAAAAAGATTTATTTTTTCTTAGTGAATGTTCATTTGTGGACCAAGACAACAATATTTTTGAAAATTTACCACTGGAATGACTGGCTCGTTTATTTCAAAACTAGTCTTCTTTTGCCCTGGAAATGGGCATTCCTCAAGATGACTACCGAGTGGCTTGGCAATTAACGGGTCAAGAATGGCTAATAACTTACTTCAAAAGTTTCTTCTTCATGGCTTCACCAGGTTTTCTAGACAATTCAAATGTCATTGTATCTGAAATTGCTATGAGAAAAAAGTCAAATGTAAATATTTAACTGTCTCGCTGTTGCAAGCCACCAGACAATAATCTCAATGAGCAAAAGCTCTTTAGTTCCTGAATATTTTGAAATCAATTTGACTGAAAGTTGTTGGTAGCTTAGCCAGCAACAAATTTCAGTCAAATTGTTTTCAAAATATTAACATCTCCAGATATAACATCTGTCCTCTGCAAAGATTCAGCAGTCAGACCTGACCAGTATTGGTCGAGCTGACCAAAAGTTAGTTTTGCAGTCATCTTGATAAAAATTTTACTACTGGAATGACTTACAAGATAACCGAGCCAGTCATTCCAGGTGTCAACTTTTCAAAAATAGTCTTCTCTCGTCATGTAAATGGAAATTTATTAAGCAAGAATTTAAAGTTTCTTGACAAATCTTCACTGTCCGACTGCTTCAAGGCACCAGACAATAATTTCTATGTGCAATAACTCTGGATTTGCTGTATATTTTGAAAATGATTTGACTGACTTTCAGTCAAATTGTTTTCGAAATATTTAGCAGATCCAGAGATATAACCCTTGGAATATGTCCTCTGCAAAAACTTAGCAAGCAGCCAGTTAACAATAAGAGAGACCCATTTTTAGCTGAGATCTGCACACTTGGTATGCGCATTTGAATGTATTTTACCTATCTGACTGGAGATATTGGTTCCTGTGGACTTTTGTGACAGACTATTGTCACTTTTATGAGGCAGCTACATCGATTTGATTCTGCGTCAGGTAACGAGTGACATATTTAACTATGACATCAGACACTTGAGTGACAGATCACATCCCTCCATTAGACTGTCAATGATTCAGGAACAGTAAGCTCTGGTACCTGATAATTGAACGCATACACTGATATGTGTTCTACCTATACTAATCTTACTTGACCGTGCTAATATTTTTTTGAAAACATAACACTTGAACGACTGGCTGCCAGTCATTTCAGTGGTTAATTTTTCTAAAATATGCTCTTGGACCACAAATCGACACTTCACAAGACAACTACATATAAGGTTATTTTTTATGATTAACCATTAGAATGTAGACATTGTCAAAAATGGCTTCTGTGCAAGTGGTCTAGATAAATGTCCATTTGCAGACCAAGAGAAGGCTATTTTGGAAAATTTACCACTGGAATCTTCTTCTTTTCGATCGCTGGTATCACACTTGGAGAGCCGTTCTCAAGATAAAATCTGTGGCTTTCTGCAGTTCTTCCACAGGCACATACAGCTTTTCAAGAAAAGAGGTTGACAAAGGCCAGATCTCTTCTCTCAGCAGCTGATACGTACTGCAACATTGAAGTATGTGCTCTGTGGTCTGTTCTGCTTCTCCACAAGGACAAGCGGGCGATGTCGTAAGGTGGAACCGCCTGTACATGTGTTGATTTAGTCTGTTATGTCCAGTTCTGAGACGAAAAATGGTCACTTGCTCTGGCCTCCAGAGATGATTGTAGGCATCTTCTGATTGAGGTGTTCTATAGTGACTTGATGATAGTCTTCATCGCTGTATGGGTAACCATGTTTTCTGTCCGATTCTCTTCTGCACCCACCTTTGCCATCTTGTCTGCTTCCTCATTTCCTTGGACTCCACAGTGTGAGGGGATCCACTGCAATGCTATCCGAAAGCATTTGATGGTTTGTAGTGCTTCTTCAAGTTGTGGCAGCTTACCTTTGGTGATAGCCTCAAGGACGGAGCGGGCATCAGATAAAAAGACAATCTGTGAAATAGGGTCTGCTGTTCTGCTGATGGTATTAGCTGCATGAACCAGTGCTTCGCCTTCAGCTCTGTAGTTTGTGCAGTGTTTGCCTGTCGGTATTGCAGCTGACTCATGTTGTCCGTTTGGATACTGTATGAACAGTCCAGCACCTCCACTCCTAATTACATCTTTGGCTGATCCATCTGTGTAGATCCTTATCCATGTCTCCTGAGGGTACATTTCTTCCAGCATGGCTAGGGTCAGGGCCTTCTTGCTCACATCACTGTGTTCATCTTTGGCTGTGAGATGAGGTACTGTGGTGCGAATAGCTATGCTCTCTAGTTTGTTTTTCCAGGGTGGAGGATCAAGGGTGTGGTTTGGGTCTTCTATTTGTGCTGGCAACATTTCTTGCTGTTTCCTTTGAAGTGCTTTTGTCTCTTTCACAAAACTTGATCTTTTAAGTCTTCCTGATGACAGCTGTGCTTGCCTGATCTTCATCGGGTGGTTGTTGAATGATTTGAACTTTGCAGCTTGGATCAGTGCTTTGCATTCCCTTCCTTTGCTAAGTGGGGGGGGATGCCTGCTGTCTGCTCCATTTTTTCTATTGGTGTTGATCTCATTCCACCAGTGATGATGCGCAGTGGCTGGTTTTGTACTCTGTCGAGGTTCTGTTGATGAGATTTAGCTGCTGTCATCCATGAGCTGGATCCATACTCAAGGTGGGTTCGTACGGCACCTAGGTAGATGGTTATGAAGATCCTTTCATTGGCACCCCACTTTGTTCCTGCCAGCTTCCTCATGATGTTTAGCTTTCTTCTGGCCTTTGCCTCTGCGTTCTGGATGTGCTCCTTCCATGTTAATCTTCTGTCATAGGTGACTCCCAGGTATGTCTGCTGGTCCTCGTACTCGAGTGGAGTACCGCCCAGTGTCAGATTGCCAACCTTGGTTTTGGTGGACAGTGAGAATAGCATGGCTGATGATTTTTCTTTGTTGATGGTAATACAACAGCGATTGGCCCAAGCTGTAATTCTGTCCAAGGCGAGCTGCATTCTGTACGTGGCAGTCGTTGTGTACTCCTCGGTGCACCAGAGTACGAGGTCACCTGCATAGAGGGCTGCTTGGATCCCATTGGGCAGCTCTGCTACAATGTCATTAATGAAGAGTATGAACAGAGTTGGTGATAATACTTCGCCTTGTGGCACCCCTTGTCTCAGCCATACATTCTGTCCAGATTGTCCATCCACCAGCACCCTAGCTCTGCGATTGTGTAGGTATGACTTGGTCCATCGGAACATGTTGCCACCGATGCCTGTGCGCCGGAGCTTCACGCGGAGGCCATCCTTGCACACCCTGTCAAATGCCATCTGCAGATCAATAAAGGCAGCTAGCATCACTTTCTTGGCTTGAAAAGTGTCCTCTATGACCTGTGCAAGATGTTTTGTTTGATCTTCTGTGCTCCTGTATCTTCTGAAGCCGGCCTGCTCTGAAACTATAATGTTCTCTGACTCCAGGTACCACTGCAACCGCTGGTTGACGATGCGCTCCATGGTCTTGCATATGCAGCTTGTAAGACTGATAGGAGGGTAGCTCAGAACTTTCGTCTTGTTCTTCCCTTTTTTCAGAATAGGAGTCATTCTGGCTTCCTTCCAGCACTGAGGAACCTCTCCATTGGTCCAACTGAGATTAAAGATATTTAGCAACTTGCGGAGAGATGCATTACCAAGGTGTTGGATCATTTCATTCGTAATGCCATCTGACCCGGGAGATTTCTTCTTCTTCAATTGGCGGATAGCCTTCCTCAGTTCTGCTATACTAATGTCAACTTTCATTGCATCGTGAGTGTGGGTGTCTGTTTTCCTTTTGCTCTTTTCTAACCTCTTTTTGACGCATCCGTGGTATAGAAATGTTGCTTTCTTTTGCATATGCCTTCGCAAAGGCATCTGCAGCCATTTTTCCTGACAGTGTTTGTCCATCTTCTTCAAGAGTAATCTTCTCTCCCCGACACCCACATCATTCGGTGCTTTAGTCAGTCTCCATAGCTCTGTGGTGTCTCTCTCTAAATTAAACCCTGCCGTCTTTTCCCTCCAGATTCTTCTTTTGGCCTCCAGCTTGGTCTTTAGATACCTGGCTTTAGTTTGTTGTAGCGTGAAGTGGTTTTCATGACAGGGATTACCCTCTGCATCTTCTCTGGCATTGTCTAGTTTATCATGTGCTGCTTGCAGTTCTGTTGTCCAGTAGGGGTGGTAGTTTTTCCTGAACCCTTGAGGAATCGCTTCGTTGGCAGCCTTGAGGATACTTGACTTAAATTCCTTGACCACATTGTTGTTTCTCCCTTCTACTGCCACATTTTGGGTAAGCTCATTGGAATGAATGCCGAACAGACTCCAATTTACCTTTTTGTAGTTCCACCTTGGATGTTGAGGTGAACTTGTCGAAATACTTCCAGAAAGAGAGAGGAGGACTGAGCGGTGGTCGCTTCCTCCTAACTGCGATCCGACCACTCTACTGAGGTTTCTGTGAATGTCTTCTGTACAAAATGTCAAGTCCGGCATTGTTGTCAAGTGCCACCGGCGCGAGTAGAAGGTAGGCTGATCTGTGGGATCGTTGACAAGTAAAAGGTGCTTTTCATCTTGCCATGCTTCAATGTCTTCTCCTCGTTTATCAAGTGTTCTGTATCCCCAGCTCTGGGACTGGCTATTAAAATCTCCCGCAATGAGGAAGTGGCAGTCCGGGACCTGGATTGTGTCAAGTGAGAGATTCTTGTCATTAGGGCAGTAATAATTGACAATGTCAATCACAGAGTTGCTGGTTGTTACCTTGATCTCGATATATTCTGACTCTTCCATAAAGGTTTTGATCTGGCTGGCGTTCACGCTGTTTCGGACCAAGGTGATCACCCACCCCGCCTTTCTTTCTTCCTATTCGATCACACCGGAAAATTTGGTAACCTCTGATCTTAAATAGTTTTCCTTCTTGCAGGTGTGTCTCTTGGATGCAGCAGATATCAATGTTGTTTTCGTACAGGAACTGTTCGAGCTCTGATTTCTTGTTGGTAACCCCTTCTGCGTTCCAGTTTATGATGTTGATACTGGGGTTCTCTTTGGGTTTGGTCTTCTCTTTCGGCTGGCCAGTAGCTTTCCATCCTCATCCCCTGGCTCCACAAGACGAGTTGATGTGACCTCCAGTAGCTGAGGGTGGGCTCCTTCGAGGTGTGGAGCCCGGCGCTGCACCTGCCTGGCGGATCCTCACAGGGCGAGCACCATTTCAGTTGATTCGATCTCCAAGTGTCATTTCATTAGCGTTGTGCATAATGCTGTCATTTCATTAGCGTTGTGCATAATGCTCTGGTTAGCCCCTCCAAATGTCTGGATTGACACCCAGTGGGTTACACCCCTGCGCCACGTTGAGGCCGAGCATATAGTCTTAAACAGGGGACCACTGGAATAACTGGCACGATAACCAAGCCAGTCATTCCATTGGTAAATTTTCAAAAATAGTCATCTCTTGACCTGAAAATGGACATTTTCTATCAGAAAATTGAAATTTTCTTGAACAAATTCAAGGGTTAAAGGCCTATGTTATTTCTGAGTTGTACTGTACACTGTCAAGGCTTTGTGAAAGCAAGGACTTCTTACCGATATGTGCGTATCTGGAGTAGTCGATAGCCATGCACAGTGTGTTCATATGAAGAAGTAATCCGCACCATGGAAAGAATTCTGCAAAGATGATCGTATAATACAAAACAATGCACATAATTAAACAATTAATAAAAAAACATCACCATAAATATGTTTTCTATCTGTCCCATGTCTCTTGTTTATTAACTTAAACATTAGCTAATTATGTCTTATATTTCATAGTATCAGTCCTTCATGTATAATTTATTTTTTGTTCTATGTAGGGGTTCACCATCTATATAGGCTCTGCCTTTGGTGGACCACCTGGTGTGTAATTACAAATTGCACATTTTATATCAAAATAAATGAAATTGAACGTGAGTTTGAAATGTAGAACCTGCGTGATCATGTGAACACAGAAATGTCATGCTTTGCAATACTGATAACCTTGACCATGGTGTGAAATGTCGCGGTGTTCACTTGTCTCAGCCAGGTGATTTTTGTTAGTGAACAACAAATAATACAAGAGGCCCAAAGGGGCTGTATCGCTCACCTGGAACATTAAGGCCATTAACAATAAAGAATTTACCAGCCGTGTAACAAGAACACAGCGGCCATGTTTCTTTACATATCAACATCCCTTGAACAAATTTTAATGGCCCGTAGTCCCTAATCTTATCTCCAAAATAACAGCCTGATCCATTTAGCGATTCTGTAGAAGTAACTTTAACGAAAACTAGGTCATCCAAGATGGCCGCCAAACAATTTGGACGATCAAGTTCCCTTGAACAAACTTGGTTCAGCTCAAGCCATAGATCATATTTCATGAATTTTGAATCAATCGCTCAAGTGGTTTCGGAGAAGATTTTTAAAGCCTTTTCTAAAAATCGGCCAAAATCCAAAAATTGGAGCCCTGTGCTCTAAGGATGCTTCCTGCCAAACATAATTGAAATCGGGGTGGTGGTTCTCGAGAAAAACATTTCAAATTTCCTATTGCTTTAGTAAAAATTCATTTATCCGACAGTTTCCAAAGTGCTAATTTGAAATCGGCATACACAAAAACCTATATAAAACCAATTTCGGTGTCAAAATCAATCAAATAAAAGAATCCAATACGGCTGCCAAACAAGCTACATTTTGATTGGTTCACATCCATGTTTTTTACGTATCAACTTCCCTTGAACAAATTTAATGGCCGTTACATTAGTCCTTAATCAAATCTCCGAAATTTTGCCCCGATCCTTTCAGCGATTCTGGAGAAATCATTTGCACGTAAACTATGTCATCCAAGATGGCTGCCGAAACCATTTGGCCATCTACGTTCCCTTGAACAAACTTGTTCTTGCACTAAATCATATTTCATGAGTTTTGAATAGAGCCCACAAGTACTATGATTAGAAGCTGCTGTTTTTGCATAAGGCTGTCAGAGTTCAAAAGGATTGTTTTAACTCATTAACATCAAAGTACATACAAGCTTTTTAACCCTTAGCACACTGATGTCAATATTCTAACTTTTCCGGTGTCAGTAGCAAAGAAACTGATGTACATTTTTCAACAATTTTGGTGGAAGATGTTGCTGTCTCTTCTACCAAATTTGTTGAAAAATAAACAGCAGTTCATCTTTTACTTTAATTTGAAATTTACAAATTTTGACATCAGAGTGGTAAGGGTTAGAGAACAGTCTTTAAATGCCTTTTATAGATTTGCTAAAATAATTGAAACAAGCATTCTGTAAGTATTGCTTTGCCTGGTGTTATAAATATTTAGAGATTGACAGTCAAAAACTCTATTAAAAATTGACATAACCAGCTGAAACTCGAACTTCAACTGTAACTTCTCACAACAAAGCAATATACCAAGTTTCTGTTATATATGGTGGAGAACGAAAAAGTCTTGAAAGCGGATTTGTTTGTATTTCATAAGTCGAAAGCGGACATAACTCCATCAAAAATTGACACAAACGCCTAAAACTCGAACTTGCTCTGTAATGTCTCATAACAAAGCCTATAGTTCCCCCAGGTTTACTGGTAGGGGACTAATAATTGACAAGCGCCCAGACAAATTAGTTTCAAAATATTCAACAGTTTGCCTGTATAGTTTTCTGGAAATTGAGTCAGGGAGTTCAGAGATCGATCGATCCCAACACGGGAAGTGTGGGTGGAGCTTAGCTAAAGATGAGCTGGGTATGGCTAAAACTTGATTCCTCCATAAGCGCTGTGTCTGATCTGTCTGGTGTTACTCGGTGTCATTGACATGATGCAATATAACAGTTAATTATTGATTTTCTAAATCTCCGCTTTGCTCTAAGATGTGTCTCGCTGTCCGGCTTGACAGCTCTACATTGACATTAACGTGACTCTCGAGACAAGATTGGACAATATGATCGCTTAGGGATCATTAATCCAGAACAATTATGAAACTGATGTTTCCGACACCATAAATAGTGAACTGCTGTTTAGAATCATTCGATTAATGCTACAAAAATGTAATCTATTTATGAAAATTTACAAGGGCCATAACCCTTCTGAATGATATCAGATTGACATCATTTGCGGATTAAAAATTTCAGATGTATATATGTTCATTTTGACCATATTTCGTATAAATGGTTCTAAAGACGATAAAGCATTGACTGAATAAATTACTCTTGATTCCCATGTCAGAATTTACATTTGACCCATATTATTAAGAAACTATTCATGTAGTAGTGAATTTTTTTATTTATCAACGTTAAAGAAACATAAATTTTAATCAAATCACGATAAATAAAAATATCAAACAATCATACCCCATTAACAGTGACACAGCATAAACAACAAACTCCAAGACGTACATGTGTGGAACATTCTGCTCAATATTTTGAAACTAATTTGCCTGGAAGCTGTTGCTGTCTATGCCAGCAACAGCTCCTAGTCAAATTTGTTTCAAAATATTCAACAGCTTTCCTGTATATTCGTTTTGAAATTGAGGCCCTGGCATTTCACAGGCTAAAGGGCTTAATAAGCGCAATATTCAGAAATATCTAGGATATATACTGGGCCAATCACTAGAATTATATTACGCATATTGACTATGAGGCTCTCACCATCATCAGTGGTCATGCTTGGAATTTTCTCATTAGTACCTGGTCGAAAATGCTCAAAATTTATCAACGATTTCTCAGGATTTGTGTAGCAATTGTACTCAGGAATACCTGAAAATAATACACAGAAGTGTCACTAGACTATTGTAACGGCCATGTCTGCCTGGCTGCCTACCTGTCCGTATTTTAAACTTTCTTTGCATCTATCCGTTGACATCCACAACTTCACACATGTTTTAACTAAGTACAACTGTAGTCACTCACTGAAAGCACTGCTACCCAGGAAGCCGATTAATTTCCGACTTGCCAACATGTACGCTAACACAGACACTGAGGGCCAATATAGTCAAGCAGACAAGAACGCTACCTCCGTATGCTACCGACACCTGTGGGGCAGAGATCCTTATCATGCGGGCTCAGCCCTGTACACTTATATTTATCAAACTCCCTACACTTTGAAGCACTAACATATAAAAACAATGGAGGATTCCAATTTATCCATCCATCATATGATGTCATAATCAACTACATTATGTGTAGGATGACGTTATAATCAATTACGTCATGAATGATGTAGATAAATTCATCACAAATGCTTAATTGATGACGGACTAAGCATTTGTTGTACGAATTGTATGTCTTTACAATTTAATAAAATAATTTGATTGGACACTCCCAGTCAAATTAGTTTCAAAAAATTCAACACCTTACCTGTATAGTTTTCTGGAAATTGAGATTCAGAGAGTTGCTGGCATGGATTGATCCCAACACGGGCAAATATGTCACACGTTAACTGACATCAATATCAAAATAACATATGTCCACCATGAAAATGGTCCATCAAGAATGTGTTTGAATTTTAACATCCCCCAGTCAAATTAGTTTCAAAATAATCAACAGCTTACCTGTATCTAATTACTTTAAAACTTAGATTCTGGGAATTCAGGTTTCAAAGTTTTAAACTGATTCCAACACAGTATACACAGTGGGCACTGGTTAGCTAGAAATGGGCGTGGCATTGCTAGAAATTCACTTCTCCAGAGTATCCATCTACCAATCTGACGCCACATGTTGTCATACCCAGGTAAGTGGCGTGTAAGATGACGTCATGATCATTACATCATAAATGATTCTATTTGGCCCATCTTTAACTCTTAATAGTCTGACACGTTGTACGAATTTTATGGCTCTATACTATTCAATAATAAACTTGCTGTTGAATATTTTGAAACTAATGTGACTGGATTGATCCGTTTATTTCAATGATGATTACCTTTAATCATCGCCTCGAGGAACTTCTCCGCATTTTCTTTGTACGGAGTTACGTAGAGGAAGTCGTCTACCATCCTCATCGATATTTCATCGTCTTTGTTCAAACAGATCTGATGCTCCATCTCCATATGACCATAGTACAGGTTACAGAGAAGATTTGACAAGACAGAACCTTGACTGATACCAGAAATCATGTGAAAGTAATGATTCCCAATCTGAAAGGGAGAATTCATGAACATGAACTGTCAATCAACATGGGTGTGCCTTAACACTGGAACACTGAATTCCAAGGAACTCAATTTCAAGGTACTACACAGGTAATCTCTTGGAGATTCTGAAACTAATTTGACAGTCAAATCAGTTTCAAAATATGCTACAGTACTATGCTTACCTGTACAGTTTTCTGGAATTTCATAGTCAATGAGTGTAGGGATCGATCGATCCCAACACAGTCAAAATGTGGGTGGAGCTTAGCTAGACATAGGTTTGGCATAGCTAAAACTGAATTCCATTTTCACATAGAGAATGGCCATTTGCAGAGTAAGACGTTATCTTTGAAAATCTTTCCCTGGAATTCCTGGCTCAGTTTTCAAGCCAGTCACTCCAGTGGTATATTTTCTAAAATAGTCTATTGATCTGCAAATGGGCATTTCTCAAAATCACTACAGAAGCCGTTTTTGGCTGGCTAGTGTTACAGGGTTAAATTATTTTTCATATAAACAAGCCTTTCATCCCCTTCCATATTTCCCGATCGATACGAACACATGTGTATTAGGGCACACGTGTATTAGGGCACACGTATAGATGGGAGGGCGAATTAAGACTTCAATAGCGAGGAAGGAAATTTTTTTTTTCAATTACTAATTTATTTTAAAAGGTCATAAACATTTGTTTTTCAGATATTTACTTAGATGTCCATTAATTATGGTTGTAATTGCCAAAGTTGTCATGTTGTTCATGTCACAATTAGCAAGAGATTCACATTGTATATAAATGGCCATTAAAACATAGGTGTTTGTATAGTTTGACAAATGTATGGATGTTTTAACATTTCTGCTAGGTAGAAAAAATGTTCGTATTATTACCGGACGGGTGAAAAAGAAAAATTTCAAACGGGAGCTTTACAGGAGATGAAACCATTTTTTATTTTGGCCTAATATTCAACGAAAGATTTTCATTGGTTAGATAATGCGTAATAATCCCATATGGCATGTGACACTGCAAATGTTTCCTAGCGATGACGAAGGCAAAAATCTAAACATGACAGGATACGTTGCTGTTGATTAAACAAAATCTAGGATTTCTTTTTTCACGAGAGTTGATACTTACCTCCCTAATACTTTTGATATTGCTAAATATTGGCGTTCACTCAATAAAACACTCAGATTAAAAAACAGTTAGGTGCCCCTACTGGGCAGGTAGACAGAGGTAGTCCGGCGGATGCCGGCCCCACCACCGCGCATGCGCCGACTACTACTTCCTCTGACTAATTTATTGGCTGACACACATGCAACTACTAAGAGCCTGAAGACCGAGCCTCTGTGGGGTGGAGAGGCCGGGTCCGTATCTAGGGAGGTAAGTATCAACTCTCTCGTGAAAAAAGAAATCCTAAATTTCGTTTATTTCACATCAAGAGTATACTTACCTCCCTAATACTTTTGATATTGCCAGAATTCGAAAGTGAATCTGGCGGGAGGGAGGCGAGGTCAAAAGACCAGCTCTTCCCTATACGCTTTCACGCCTTTACGGCACTTAAAAACGTCTGAAACTGTGTGAGAACACAGTCAGGATTTGACAAACCATCGGATAACACAACCGATGCATGAGAGATGACCGAATGTCATATGCGCTCCCCCCCCCCCCTCCTGGGAGGAAGACTAGATGACCTCAATGTCCTATACGCTCTCTACGTACTAGTGCCACGTACTACAGGACAGAGACGAAAGTACTCCATTTTCGTATACTCTCTATGAACCACAACCCACACAAACCATTACCATATTAATAATAACGGGTAACGTGACAATACATTTAACAATGAACAACACATAAACAAGACTGACCTTGTTGAACTTGGAAGCTGTCATCACGTTCCCAGTAGAGAAGCCTGATGCAGTCCCGACAAGTGGTTGTTACCATTACTTAAATGTGATGTATATAAGCAACGAGGAAACTCTCCTCATAAAACATACAGGCGATTATTGTTTCAAAATCGACAAGGCGAGAGGATTTGAGGTGTCACGGAGGTAATGGTCTGTAAAACTTGACTCACAGTGCCACTGAGCCACGGACATAATGTCATCCACAGGGACCCCACTAAATAGGGCAGTGGATGCCACGACACCGCGGACACTGTGAGCCTTGGCCACATCAACCTGTCTCCCGGTGGCGGATTTGTGACAAAACTGAATACATTCTACAATCCACCTGGAAATGGTGTCCTTAGACGCCCTGCCATGGGGTTCAATATATGACAACCATAACGCTGACTGGTCGGTACGCCACTCCGAAGTACGCTGTTTGTACCGGAGCAGCGCCCGTACGGGGCACCATACTTTAGAATTAGGATCATATCTAGCTAAAGATGGCAAAAAAATAGGTTGACCTGGATATTTCAAAGACTGATTCTTAGCCAAGAAATTAATCCTAGGTAGAAGCTTAAGGCCTTCCCCTGTAACCACAAAACGGTCATCCTCGGCTGATAAGGCGTGAATCTCACTCCTACGCCTTGCCGAGGCCGCAGCAATTAAAAACACAGTTTTAAGAGTCAACAATTTCATAGAAATGGAACTAAGTGGTTCAAAAGGCTTATCTCCTAGTACCTGAAGCACCAGAGATAAACTCCAGACTGGAATCAGTGGTGGATTCCTTGGTCTTAGATTGCCCATGCCTTTAATTAATACATTTAATGTACTTACTTCATCACTTCCCCTCTTAGCCAAGCAAGGAATAACAGTCATTAAAGCTGATTTATAACCAGCAATAGAGTTAGGCTTGAGGCTATAGGCATCATACAGGTGACAAAGGAAATCAGCTACTACCTGAATAGATGAATCCATTGGATCAATACATCTTTTTGAGCACCACTCTGCAAATCTGTTGATTTTATAATTATATGCTCTGGAGGTTGACCCCCTCCTGGCTTTGGCCATAAACATGGCCGCTTGCTCAGAAAAGCCCTCCTTAATTCTAGATTCCTTGACAACATCCACGCAGTCAATCGGAACATTGACGGATTGTCGTGAAGGGCCTTGCCCTGGAAGATAAGGTCGTCCATCAGAGGCAGAGGAACCGGACTGCAGACCAGAAGGTCCAGCAGATCCGTATACCACGATCGGCTTGGCCAATCTGGGGCGATCAGAAGCACTTGGCACTCCTGCTGCCTGATTTTCTGAAGCACCTTTGGAATCAGGATTGCTGGAGGGAATGCGTATGCATACATTCCCGCCCAGCTGATAGCTAACGCATCTGTTGCGAAAGCGCTTGGGTCTGGAATCGGAGAGACGTACGTCGTCATCTTCGCATTCTTCTTTGTTGCGAACACATCGATGTTGGGCTTCCCCCAATGGTCGAACAGACGATCCGCCACACATTGATTTAGTTGCCATTCCGTGGGTAAAATACTCATCCTTCGGCTCAATGAGTCTGCTAGCAGATTTAGCCTTCCCGGAATATGAACTGCTCTCAAGGTAATCCTGTGATCCAGGCACCAACAAAGCAGTTTCCAAGTCATCATACAGAGACTGGGCGACTTCGGTCCGCCCTGGCGGTTTATGTAAGTCACTACTGTTGAGTTGTCTGAACGAATAAGAACAATCTTGCCCTGAACTTTCTGTAAGAAATGTTCCAGGCCCAGGACTACTGCTCTTAGCTCCAGTAGATTGATATGTTCCTTTGACTGATCCAGATCCCAAAGCCATGATATTGTGGACTCTTCCAGACAAGCTCCCCACCCCTCCATCGATGCATCTGTATACACAGTCACCTGAGGGTGGGGAGGGGTTAGCAAAACCCCCAGCAAGAGATTCTCTATATTCAACCACCATTGCAGGTGGTGAATTAGAGGCGCCAACACTGACACGTTCGAGTCCAGCGAACCTGAACTCTGGGTCCACTGTGTCATGAGAAATAACTGGATCGGGCGCCTGCGTAAGGCTGCCTCCGGAATGACTGGTTCCAATGAAACCATCAAACCCAGCATTCTCAAGTAAACCCGTGCCAGGACATGATGACTGTCGCACACCGAGTGTATTAAGGAGATGAGTCTCTGAACCCTCTCCTGAGTAGGATAAACATATCCCGTCTCCAGATCGAAGAACATGCCCAGGTAAACAAACTTCTGGGATGGAGTCAGCTCTGATTTTTGGAAACTGATTATCCAGCCCAAGTCCGTGAGAGTTTTCAAAACAATCTCCAGATTGGCCGATAACGTTTCCTGGGTGTGTGCTTTTAACAGCCAGTCGTCTATGTACGTGTGAACTGCTATGCTTCTCCTGCGGAGGTATGCCGTGATCGCGAGAACCACACGGGTGAAGACCCGAGGAGCCGTGGAAATTCCGAAGGGTAATACCCTGAATTCCCACTGTCTGCCCTGGAATGCAAATCTCAGGAAGCGACGGAAACTCCTCTCTATGGGAATGTGGAAATAAGCATCCTTCAAATCTATTGAAGCTGTCCACATTCCCTGCTCTAACCCCGCCAACACCGAGCGCACAGTCTCCATCTTGAAACTGGGCGTCTCTATGAACTTGTTCAATGGCTTGAGGTTGAGAATCGGCCTCCACCCTCCGGTGTTTTTTGTTACTAAGAACACGGTTGAATAGAAGCCCGGGCACCTCTGCGCCGGCTGAATAGCTCCTTTTTGTATGAGGGAATTTATCTCCTCCTCGATACACACCTTTGATCTGGATCTCTCGGAATCGGAGTCCAGATCGTCACGAGAGACAGTCGCGATACCCGACAGAAAGCCATCGCAAGACTCAACAGTCCTGAGTCAACCGCTTCCACTCTGGCCAATCGGCCGCCCACCGGTCCACCTAGGGAGAGAGGTGGACATAAGGAGTGCGAGAGTGGCACTGTCTTCTCGGCCAGAAACACCGGAGTGGTTCCCACCGTGGTAACCGGCCCATCAGGCCCGATTACCGCGACCAGATCCCCGCGCGCCACGCCCAGCACCGCGCGCACCTCGGTGCGCGGGTGGATGTCTGACTGGCTGCGCCTGGGGAGCCTGCACCCCCCTCGCTGCAGGCCGAATCACACGCGCCTAGGCCGTCGCTGCGATGGTGGCTGGCCTCTGACCTGGCCACCTCCACCTCGAGCCTGCAGGGGACGATACGCAGGGGGTGCTGCGCGAACGCTCGCATGACGGAGCACTTCAAATTGCTCACGCAGCGCCCTCTGGTTGTTGACCAGAGTCACCGTCTCCTGGAGGTGCTTGCATCCCTCACCTCCAAAGAGACCTGGACCTGTCATAGGCGTACGCAGTAGCCTATTGTACAGGTCCTGGGACGGGCACAGATTGTCCATGGCAAACGTGCGCCTCGCCCGGACACTCCTGGTCACCGCCCGCATCAAGCAGTCCAGAGCCAGGTTGATACCATCCTGGATGGCTCGCTGGACTGTGACCGGGCTTGGTTGGCGCGATGCGGATGCCGTCACCACCCCCTGTAACAGCTGGGAGACGTGGGACAGAGCAGCAATCGACGCTCTCCCACTCTCCTCCGCATCACGCAGCGCGGCATTTGCAGAACGCAACGCGTTCGAGCACAGGACACCCGTGTCAGAACGGGAGCCTGGCCGCGCATCTTCGCCCAAAGCCGCGCGGTCATCGACGCTTGGCTCGGGCACCACACCATACCGCTGGTAGTCCACGGGCACGATGCAGCAACGCCTGGCCACCTCGCGAGGGGCCTTCGCGAGACACCCATTCGCCTTAATGGACGTCTCCGCCGCCTCGAACATGTCAACGACATGCTCAGCCAGCGGCAGAGATGGCATAGCGTTTGCAGTCGGCTTACCAGCTAACCACGGCCTGTGATCTCGCTGGCTAGCCGACTGCTCCACGGGCAGGTCTGGCCGAACACTCACCAGCCACTGGCAAGCGTCCGACCAATCCTCCTCCGTGGCTAGCTGCGAGCGCTCTACAAGACGGGGGCCTTCGTCTTCCTCCTGAGCGCACGCAGCAGAGCTTGACGGCGGGTATGCTGATACCGCTGGCAAGCCAGGGAAAAGATGCGGCCCCGAAAGACCAGGCATGCTAAGCTCACTGGCTTGACCAAGAGCAGTCGCCGTGGTAGAGCGTGGGGCAGACACCGCCCCACCACGCCCCAGACCAGCACCAGCGACACTCTCGGCAAGCCGAGGTATGCGGTAACGCTGGCCTTCAGCACCGCCCAGGGTCACCTTCTGGACCGTGAATTCTACTCCTGCGTGAGTAGAACCATGGACCACGTCGCCTGCATTCCCCGCGAGGGGTGCACAGACGTCGTAGTCCATGGTCACGTCCCCAGACGGCGACCCTAGCAGGAAATCCTCTTCCTCCTGGCCAGAAAGGTTAGACTCCGGGTCAGCAAAGAGAGCTAACCCGGACTGGCCAGGGAAAGTGCCATAGGAGGCATTGGCACCCTCGGCGTGCGGATACCCAGGGTCTGATGAGCAGACCGCGGGTCCCTGCAACGACCGATGTCCACGGCCCCTCGGCGCGGCACCAAGCCTGCTGCCAGGGTCGTGGAACGCCCCCATCAACAGGGCCACCTCTGAATCGTTCTCAAACAACGGAATCGACCTACAGAAATCAGATTCAGAGGCGGGGATAACCTGCTCTGAAGCAGATGCTGAGGACAACAAAGGAGCTGGCCCAGGAAGCATGCTGCGAAGCAAATCTGGGACCAAATCCTTTATTGTCCTCTGCATCTCTCCCAACATTTCGGACCGGAAGGCCTCCATGTCCACCGCGGACGAGGCCTTCCTCTTACCCTTCTTCGAAACACTCTCTCTCTTCGCCTTCCTCTCCTCCTCCACGCCCTTCTCCTTTGCCTGCAATGACAAAAAGTCAGATATCAGTTCGCCCCCCCCCCCCATTGCTTACATACGTCGCACTTAAGCAGCGGTCCACAGGGACTGCAGCTGAAGCACAAATGGGGAACAAACCGATCCTTCAGAAACCGGCCACAGGACGGACAACCAGGTCTCTGAAACAGGACAAAGGACGAGGACAATGAGTAAGTTTGTTAAGGTTAGAAACTCAAAACCAAACTAAAAGAGAGGGACAAGATCATAAAGATCAGTAATCAAGAAAAAACCAGCGTTGGACAAAACTTTAAATGTTAATAAAGGGCAAGGCTGATTATGACGTCATCAATCACTTGACAGAAATTAAATCGGTCCGCAACAAGCATCCAAGTGCAAGGACGAATTGTATTCGCAACTAGAACAACCTCACATGGATATTCAGACTACACACCATCAGATACCCAATGATAACAATGGTATAAAACAGTCATTATTTTTTCAAATAATTCATATCACCTCATATCATTAATCAGATACCTGACACCTGGTATAGACAAACCATCCAACGTGATGCACTGGAGCACTCCACCAAGACTACGCCTCTTAACTCTCTCCACCTAAGGGGAAGGAATTGGATCAAGAGGGCAAAGTGAGAAGACCTTTATATCAAGCCTCCAACTCACTGAGCATAGATTTTTTTGGTTAGATAACCTAACAGTATTAGTAGGAAATGGAACCGTGGTGGAGAGAAACAAACCCTCCTGTGCTGAGATGTCCACTAATAATGCAAATCCATACCTGTGGACATAAACACAAAGAGAGATTAGACTTATATAGCACCGAGTTGAAAATCCCCAACTCAAACCGGCGCTCATCACGGTAAACACGAGTCCCGGAAACACATTTTACCGGGGAAAAACTCGCTAGAATATAGTTGAAATCACCTGATAAAGAGATCCAGCTCCCTCCTCCGGAGAAGTCGCCCTCTCTGACATCTTTCTCTTTCTTTCCAGGTATATTCCGACTATTTTACACAGGTAAATGAGTGAAAACTTATTAACAAGCACAAACGCATGTGAACTCTCTGCCAATAAATTAGCAAAGAGGAAGTAGTAGTCGGCGCATGCGCGGTGGTGGGGCCGGCATCCGCCGGACTACCTCTGTCTACCTGCCCAGTAGGGGCACCTAACTGTTTTTAATCTGAGTGTTTTATTGAGTGAACGCCAATATTTAGCAATATCAAAAGTATTAGGGAGGTAAGTATACTCTTGATGTGAAATTAAATTTTGTAATATATATATACTACTTAGTTGTGAAATATGTTTTTAAATTTGTGGCGCATTGGTTAGAACTCTTAGCAATAAAATTCCGATTTTGTCATTAAAAATGTCCATTTGCAGGCCAAGAGAAGTTTTAAATTTACCACGGTAATGACTGGCTCAGTTATCAAGCCAGGCATTTCGATGGTAAAATTTCAAAAATAGGCTTCTCATGGTCTGCAAACCGACATTTCATAAGACTACTGCAAAGACCGGTTTTGGCTGGCTTGGCCAGTAATAGGTTAAACATTCTCTAGTTTTATATTTACTGACCACAAGTCATCAGGCCTGGGGTCAAATACTTTCAAAAGTATTTAAATACAACTACTTTGGAATTATTCATATACAAATACAAATACATATTGTGTACTTTGAAGTCATACACACACTCACATAGCCAACCATATTGTAGTCTTGGTTCAATGGGACTAAACTCTGTTCGCTTACCATAAGAATGTTATTGAAGATGTGCTTATGCAGCTGTGCGAGCAGGTCCTGGACAGGTAGACTTTCATACACAGCCTAAAATGAATAAAATACAGACACTAGGGATAAGGTTTTGTTAAACATGTAAGAAATAATTTCTTGAAATATCAAATAACATGTAAGAAATAATTTCTTGTAATATTAAATAACATGTAAGAAATAATTGACCGGCTGACTGACCGGCTTATTCTTAAACATATTTACCTGGAAACTTGATGCTTCATCTTCGTCCTGAAGTGAACTGATGTGTGAGTTTGCGTCAAGACAAAGCTGAAGAGTCACATTTCCAGGAAAGTAATTTTTCACATTAGATGAAGCCCTGCATGATCCTTATTAACCGAACGCAATGGAAGTAACCAACACTTTAAGCGGCCCTTCTGTAACCTCAACTGAAATCACTAGTCAACATGCTCATGAGCTCCGTGTTTCTCACGGTAACTAAATTTTGGAGGTCCCAAGGGACCCCACACTTATTTCCCAAACTGAAATCTGGTATTCATTCCACATGCGGTTTTCCATGCTAAAATTAGAAACTACAAAGAAGCCTGGGCTCACAGTTATGAATTATCCGAGTCCCACACTAATTTTATTGGGCAAAAACCTATAAAACTAATTAGTATTTAAAAATCACAAAGATTTTCAGCGGTCCCATGGAAGCCACTGCCTCTACTTCTGGGGGGTCCCAAGTTGAATTTTAGGGGTATATCCC
The DNA here is from genome assembly GCA_034401795.1 of Chaetoderma sp. LZ-2023a. Lineage (NCBI taxonomy): Eukaryota > Metazoa > Mollusca > Caudofoveata > Chaetodermatida > Chaetodermatidae > Chaetoderma > Chaetoderma sp. LZ-2023a. The sequence goes on from CM067365.1 coordinate 60,405,363, forward strand.
CTCAAAAGGACCCTTATGAGAAACCCTGTGAGCTTTATGATTAATGAGGTACTCCGCCATGAACCCGATAGCATGGAAGCTAATCAAATCTCCGCCAAAAACGTAAATAATTCTCGATCCAACAGAATCCACTACATGGATCCAATCAGGATTAATCACGCCGATTGGCAACCTATATAATGAACCTGGTAGTAAGAATAAAAATTATTCTTATCCATTTAACCCTCAAATTTGTTTTAAAAAATTCAAATTTTTCATACAAAATGTCCATTTGCTGACAAAGAGAAGACTATTTTTGAAAATTTACCACTGGAATGACTAGCTCGGTTATCGAGCCAGGCATTCCAGTTGTAAACTTTCAAAATTAGTCTTCTCTTGGACTGCAAATGGACATTTCTCAAGACCAGTGCAGAAGCCGTTTTTTGACTGATATGAGTGTTAAAGGGTTAAACATAGCTTGTAAACAGGATGACAGTAATAGATTTCCCACATTATTTTCTCTCATAAATTGCCAGACATTAACCCTTTCACCAACAAATACCTGAAAAAGTAAATTCTTTACGACATAAAACTTATTCCGTTGAATATTTTTAATTAATTTGACTGGAAGATGTTGCTGCCTAATAGGCAGCAAAGTTTTCCCATCAAATTAATTTCAAAATATTCAACAGTTTTCCTGTATGGTTGCATTGAAAATGAGATATGGGGAATTAATTGGTGAAAGAGCATCTCACCTCATGTTTCATCTCAAAATGAGCTACGGCAAATCTCAAAGGATATCTGCAAGCCGTGGCTGGTGGTGAACTTTCTTTCTGTTACAACATGAAGAAAGGCAGGCAGGCAAACACAGGCAGACAGACACACAGACAGGCATGCAACCAGACACAGACACACAGCAATACAGACAGACAGACACAGACAGACAGGCAGACAGACAGACAGCATGACAGACAGAAGCAATAAGCTCACACAGTTGGACTAAAAACCTACTTGATCCACAATGATAGCATTAGTCAAGTTTGTCCGCTGTTGAAAATCTCGGACAAAATCTGTGAAACTCAATGCCAGATCCTCAGGTGAACAGACATGGTGGTTGAAATTTGTCTTCACCTTACCGGCTGCGAAGAGCAAGGTGACAAACTTCTGACTAATCAACTCGTCTCCACACATCTTAACAATAAAAAGAAGAGTGACAGTCAGCAACTCCTTAACCATTTAACCCTTAAAATTTTTCCAATGTCCATTTGCAGACCAAGAGATTATTTTTGAAAATTTAACAGTGGAATGACTGGCTCGGATAACCGAGCCAGTCATTCCAGTGTTAAATTTTCAAAAATAGTCTTCTCTTGGTCAGCAAATGGACATTTCTCAAGGCCACTGCAGAAGCTGTTTTTGGATGATATCAGCATTAAAGGGTTAAATCTATTTCATGCATGCACGCACGTATGCACATATGCATTCACACACGCATGCACACACGCATGCACACACATCTCACTTGCATTGAGATGATTCCCTTAATCCTTTACTCCTTAAATTTGTTCAAAAAATTAAAATTTCTTTCATATAAAATGTCCACTTGCAGACCAAGACTTTTTTTAAAAATTTACCACTGGAATGACTGGCTCAGTTCTCAAGACCACTGCAGAAGATGTTTTTTGGCCGCCGTGGTGGTTAAAGGGTTAATTGGGTCCCCATGCCTCTTGAAATTTAAATGCAAAAATAAATTTGGTTCTTTAGACTCCCACCAGAAACTTACAGACCAAGTTTCAGAAATTAGATCAATTTACTAGAACTCGAACCACAATCCAGAAACACAACACAACATAATTTCTCTTATTGGGTCACTATAAGCTGGACATTAAAGACATCAACCCTTTAATGGTCAATCCGACCAAAACCAGCCTCTGATATCGTCTGGTGGAATGGACATTTACAGACCATGAGAATAGAATTTTTTATATTTATCACTTGATAACCGAGCCAGTTCTTCCAGTGAAACATTTTCAAAAATTGTATTCTCTTGGCCTGTAAATGGACCTTCAATGGCGAGATAAATAAATTTTATTGACCAAATTTGACCATTAAAGGATTAATCTCAACGGTGGGATCTGATCTGTCACTCATGTATATGATGGCATAATATATGTCACATATTAGCTGACATTATAATCAATATGATGTAGCTCCGGTACGAAAGCAAAATAAAATCAGATAGAAGCGTACAAATTTTATGCCTTTGATAAATTTACAATTTAGTAAACATTCTGTTGCATATTTTGAAATTAAATTTTAGCTTATTTCTTCAAAAACATTGTATATGTAAAATATATAGGTTTTTGACCAGTTTTGACACGATTGTCTTATGGAAACCCCATCATTTGAAGTTATTGGTTTGATTGGACTATAGCGAGTCCCGAATTTCTACGTTCCATTCAGATCATAAATAGGTTGGTTTATTTTCAGTCTATTACGCCATTATGGCTAACTTCCCAACTTTTTACACTAGTATGCAAGTTCTCTGGTTAACCCTTTCACTGACAAAATCCCTGAAAAAGTAAATTCTTTACGATATAAAACTTATTCTGCTGAATATTTTGAAATTAATTTGACTGGAAGTCATTGCCAGCAATGGCTTTCAGTCAAAATAATTTCAAAATATTTTGCAGTTTTCCTGTATGGTTGACTTGAAAATAAGATACAGGGAATTTGTCAGTGAAAGGGTTAAGTAGTCGTCAGTCCTAGCCACTACGCCAGGACGACTCCTGCAATATAAGTTGTGACCAGTTTTGACCACTAATGTCTTACGAAAGGCCATCATTTGCCCGCAAATGAAATTTCTCATGGAAATTGCTAGATGTTTTATCTGTCATTAGTGACCACCATTTTAATGCACCATACTGCATTATAGTGGCACCAATAATTATTATCATACCTGTTTAATAGTCAGTATCATACCTGTGTCTATAGTTATACTTGTGTTAATGTCATTATCATACCTGTGTCTATAGTTATACTTGTGCTAATGTCATTAACATACCTGTGTCTATAGTTATACTTGTGTTAATGTCATTATCATACCTGTGTTAATAGACAATATCATACCTGTGTTAATAGTCATTATCATACCTGTGTTAAGTCATTATCATACCTGTGTTAATAGTCATTATCATACCTGTGTTAATAGTCATTATCATACCTGTGTTAATAGTCATTATCATACCTGTGTTAATAGTCATTATCATACCTATGTTAATAGTCATTATCATACATGTGTTAATAGTCATTATCATACCTATGTTAATAGTCATTATCATACATGTGTTAATAGTCATTATCATACCTGTTTTAATAGTCATTATCATACCTGTGTTAATAGTCATTATCATACCTGTGTTAATAGTTATTATCATACCTGTGTTAATAGTCATTATCATAGCTGTGTTAATTAGAGCTGGGCGGTCTGACGGTATTACCGTGAGGACCGCGGTATACCGTGAACAGATACCATGACCGTTGACATTTCCAAATACTGTGCATACCGTCCATAATGTTTGACCAATATTTGAGAAATCGATCCATAAAATCTGACTTGACCAAGGGTAAATAGGTGCTAAAGGTGACAAAAATATAGGCATCCCTAACTATTAGCCGAGTCGAGGTGAAAGGGTCGTTGTAAAAACAAACATCAAGACGTCAATTACAAAATAATGACAGACAGAATTGTATGTCAAACGTACGTCTTGAAAGTCTCACAGTAAAAACTAAACTCATTCTCTGGCCGTCCGCCGGTAGTAATTACACTATAATATATTCCCTATTCCTGTTTCTATTATTTGTAATTTATTACTCAAAGCATTTTGTCACCGAACAAACACGCTAGAATAACAAAATAACATACAAACAGCGTGCTATTCAAACACAACAGCAACCTCGCAAAGACGTATCTGATTGGTTGTTCATGAAGACCGTGGGGAAATACATTACTATGCTGAATTTATCAATGAAAATTTACTAAAACGTAGTATTTGTTCGCGCCATTTTTATCACGTGCTAATTTATTAACAACGAGTAGCTTTGAAGTCGTTATTTTTTTTTTTTTCTGGCTTGTTTTAAGAAATTTCTTTAAGGATTAAATCCAGTTTAAGTAATGACACCTAAAAATTATAGTGTTTTGGTTTTTGTAATTAATTTTTCAACTGACTACACGTCGGAAGTTCGCGGAAATAGCCTTTTACATGCATTGTTCACTTGAAGTATGGCGAGTAACGAGTCTGCACATCGGGTACTCGGTAATTATCAGAAGCTTTGGAATCGGCTATATTCAATGCCGTGTTATATGCATGTGTATAGGCCTGTTTTCGCGAGTAACCGAATATACAACTCCAACAGAAACAAAAGAGTACAACACTGGCCTCGTTTAAATACTCGCGGATTTTGTCTGCCAAAATAAAATTTACCGTTTGCTGGTCGCACGCATTAATAGCAAGAACAATCCAGATTGAAAATAGCGCGCTCCAATGTCTCAAACAGCGGGTTATAGTTAGCGAATCGACCACACACTTTGACCGATATTCCCGCGAATTAAACGAAATCAAGGATTTCTTTTTTCACGAGAGAGTTGATACTTACCCCCCTAATACTTTTTGATATTGCCAAATATCGGCGTTCACTCAATAAACACTCAGAATAAAAACAGTTAGGTGCCCCTACTGGGCAGGTAGACAGAGGGTAGTCCGGCGGATGCCAGCCCCACCACCGCGCATGCGCCGACTACTACTTCCTCTGACTAATTTATTGGCTGACACACATGCAACTATTAAGAGCCTGAAGACCGAGCCTCTGTGGGGTGGAGAGGCCGGGTCCGTATCTAGGGAGGTAAGTATCAACTCTCTCGTGAAAAAAGAAATCCTTGATTTCGTTTATTTCACTTCAAGGGTATACTTACCTCCCTAATACTTTTTGATATTGCCAGAATTCGACAGGGAATTCGGCGGGAAGGAGGCGAGGTCAAAAGACCAGCTCTTCCCTATGCGCTTTCACGCATTCAAGGCACTTAAACGTCTGAAACTGTGTGAAAACACAGTCAGGATTTGATGAACATCGGCTATCACCAACCGATGGATGAGATGACCGAATGTCATATGCGCTCCCCCCCCCCCTCCTTCCTGGGAGGAAGACTAGAATGACCTCAATGTCCTATACGCTCTCTACGTACCAGTGCCATGTACTATAGGACAGAGACGAAAAGGCTCCATTTTCGTATACTCTCAATGATGAACCACATCAAAACACAAACCATCACCATATTAATAACAACGGGTAACGTGACAATACAATCAACAATGAACAACACATGAACAAGACTGACCTTGTTGAACTTGGCAGCCGTCATCCTCTTCCCAGTGGAGAAGACCGATGCAGTCCCAAAAAGTGGTTGTTACCATTAGTTAATTGTGAAGTATATAAGCAATGAGGAAACCCTCCTCAAAAAACATATAAGCGATTATTTTTTCAAAATCGACAAGGCGAGCGGATTCGAGGTGTCACGGAGATAATGGTCTGTAAAACTTGACTCACAGTGCCACTGAGCCACGGACATAATGTCATCCACAGGGACCCCATTAAATAGGGCAGTGGAAGTCACTACGCCGCGGACACTGTGAGCCTTGGCTATGTCAACCTGCTTACCAGTGGCGGATTTATGACAAAATTGGATACACTCTACAATCCACCTGGAAATGGTGTCCTTAGACGCCCTGCCATGGGGTTCAATATATGACAACCATAACGCTGACTGATCGGTCCGCCACTCCGAAGTACGCTGTTTGTACCGAAGTAGCGCCCGAACGGGACACCATGCTTTAGAATTAGGATCATATCTAGTTAAAGCAGGCAAAAAAATAGGTTGACCTGGATATTTCAAAGACTGATTCTTAGCTAAGAAATTAATCCTAGGTAGTAACTTAAGGCCTTCCCCTGTAACCACAAAACGGTCATCCTCGGCTGCTAAGGCATGAATCTCACTCCTACGCCTAGCCGAGGCCGCAGCAATTAAAAATACAGTTTTACGAGTTAACAGTTTCATAGAAATGGAACTAAGTGGTTCAAAAGGCTTATCACCTAGTACCTGAAGCACTAGCGATAAACTCCAAGAAGGAATCACCGGGGGATTCCTAGGTCTTAGATTGCCCATGCCTTTAATTAATACATTTAATGTACTTACTTCATCACTTCCCCTCTTAGCCAGGCAAGGAATAACAGTCATTAAAGCTGACTTATAACCAGCAATAGAGTTAGGCTTGAGGCTATAGGCATCATACAGGTGACAGAGGAAATCAGCTCCTACCTGAATAGATAAATCCATTGGATCAATACATCATTTTGAGCACCACTCTGCAAATCTGTTGATTTTATAATTATATGCTCTGGAGGTTGACCCCCTCCTGGCTTTGGCCATAAACATGGCTGCTTGCTCAGAAAAGCCCTCCTTAATTCTAGATTCCTTGACAACATCCACGCAGTCAATCTGAACATTGAGGGATTGTTGTGAAGGGCCTTGCCCTGGAAGATAATGTCGTCCATCAGAGGCAGAGGAACCGGATTGCAGACCAGAAGGTCCAGCAGATCCGTATACCATGATCGGCTTGGTCAATCCGGGGCGATCAGAAGCACTTGGCATTCCTCCTGTCTGATTTTCTGAGGAATTTTTGGAATCAGGATTGCCGGAGGGAATGCGTATATGCATACATTCCCCCCCAGCTGATAGCTAATGCATCAGTTGCGAAAGCGCTTGGATCTGGAATCGGAGAGACGTACGTCGTCATCTTCGCATTCTTCTTCGTTGCGAACAAATCGATGTTGGGCTTCCCCCAATGGTTGAACAGACGATCTGCCACACATTGATTTAGTTGCCATTCCGTGGGTAAAACACTCATCCTTCGGCTCAATGAGTCTGCTAGCAGATTTAACCTTCCCGGAATATGAACTGCTTTCAAGGTAATCCTGTGATCCAGGGACCAACAAAGCAGTCTCCATGTCATCATACAGAGACTGGGCGACTTCGTTCCGCCCTGGCGGTTTATGTAAGTCACAACTGTTGAGTTGTCTGAACGAATAAGAACAATCTTGCCCTGAACTTTCTGTAAGAAATGTTCCAGGCCCAGGACTACTGCTCTTAGCTCCAGTAGATTGATATGTTCCTTTGACTGTTCCAGATTCCAAAGCCCTGATATCGTGGATTCTTCCAGGCAAGCTCCCCAGCCCTCCATCGATGCATCTGTATACACAGTCACCTGAGGGTGGGGAGGGGTTAGCATAACCCCCACCAAGAGATTCTCCGTGTTCAACCACCATTGCAGGTGGTGAATCAGAGGCGCCAACACTGACACGTTCAAGTCCAGCGAACCTGTACTCTGGGTCCATTGTGTCATGAGAAATAACTGGATCGGCCGCCTGCGTAAGGCGGCCTGAGGAATGACCGGTTCCAATGAAACCATCAACCCCAGCATTCTCAAGTAAACCCGTGCCAGGACATGACGACTGTCGCACACTGACTGAATTACTCAGATGAGTTTCTGAACTCTCTCCTGAGTAGGATAAACATATCCTGTCTCTATTTCGAAGAACATCCCCAGGTAAACAAACTTCTGGGATGGAGTCAGCTCCGATTTTTGAAAATTTATCATCCAGCCTAAATCTGTGAGTTTTCAAAACAATCTCCAGATTGGCCGATAAACATTCCTGGTTGTGTGCTTTTAACAGCCAGTCGTCTATGTACGTGTGGACTGCTATGCTTCTCCTGCGGAGGTATGCGGTGATCGCAAGAACCACACGGGTGAAAACCCGAGGAGCCGTGGAAATTCCAAAGGGTAACACCCTGAATTCCCACTGTCTGCCCTGGAATGCAAATCCGGAAACTCCTCGCTATGGGAATGTGGAAATAAGCATCCTTCAAATCTATTGAAGCTGTCCACATTCCCCTCTCTAACCCTGCCAACACCAAGCGCACAGTCTCCATCTTGAAACTGGGCGTCTCTATGAACTTGTTCAACGGCTTGAGGTTGAGAGTTGGTGTCCACCCTCCGGTGTTTTTTGTTACTAAGAACACGGTTGAATAGAAGCCCGGACACTTTTGTGCCGGTTGAATAGCTCCTTTTTGTATGAGGGAATTTATTTCCTCCTCGATACACAACCTTTGATCTGGATCTGTCGGATTTGGAGTCCAGATTGGCACTAGAGACAGTCGCGACGGCGGGCCTGTCATCCAATCGGGATGATACCCGACTGAAAGCCATCGCAAGACTAAACAGTCCTGAGTCAACCGTTCCCACTCTTGCATGTGGTTGGCCAAACGGCCTCCCACCGGTCCACCTAGGGAGAGAGGTGGACATAAGGAGTGCAAGAGTGGCACTGTCTCCTTTGCCAGAAACACTGGAGTGGTTCTCACCGCGGTAACCGGCCCATCAGGCACGATTACCACGACCAGATCCTCGCGCGCCACGCCCAGCACCGCGCGCACCTCGGTGCGCGGGTGGCTGCCTGGCTGACTGCGCCTGAGAAGCCTGCGCCCCCCTCACTGCTGGCCGAATCGCACGCGGCCTAGGCCGACGCTGCGCTGGTGGGTGGCCTCTGACCTGGCCACCTCTACCTCGAGCCTGCAGGTGACGACACGCAGGGGGTGCGGCGCGAACGCGCTCCCGACGGAGCACTTCAAACTGCTCGCGCAGCGCCCTCTGGTTGTTGACCAGAGTAACCGTCTCCTGGAGGTGCCTACATCCCTCACCTCCAAAGAGACCAGGACCTGTCATAGGCATACGCAGTAGCCTATTATACAGGTCCTGGGACGGGCACAAATTGTCCAAGGCAAATGTGCGCCGCGCCCGGACACTCCTGGTCACCGCCCGAGTCATACAGTCCAAAGCCAGGTTGATACCATCCTGGATGGCTCTCTGGACTGTAACCGGGCTCGGCTGGCGCGATGCGGAAGCCGTTACTACCCCTTGTAACAGCTGTGAGATGTGGGACAGAGCGGCAATCGAAGCCCTCCCACTCTCCTCCGCATCGCGCAACGCGGCATTGGCCGAACGCGTTGGCCGAACGCAACGCGTTCGAACACAAGACTCCCGTGTCAGAACGGGAGCCTGGCCGTGCATCTTCCCCCAAAGCCGCGTGGTCATCCACGCTCGGCTTGGGTACCACACCGTACCTCTGGTAGTCCAGGGGAACGATGCGGCAGCGCCTTGCTACCTTGCGAGGCGCCTTCGCGAGACGCCCATTCGTCTTAATGGACGTCTCCGCCGCCTCGAACATGTCAACGACATGCTCTGCGCAGCGGCAGAGATGGCATGGCGCTAGCAGTGGCCTTACCAGCTAACCACGGCAGGTGGTCACGCTGGCTAGCCAACTGCTCCACGGGCAGATCTGGCCTGACACTTACCAGCCACTGGCAAGCGTCTGACCGTGGCTAGCTGCGAGCGCTCTACAAGACGGGGGCCTTCGTCTCCCTCCTGAGCGCCAGCAGCAGAGCTTGACGGCGGATAGGCTGATACCGCTGGCAAGCCAGACAAAACATGCGGGCCCGAAAGAACAGGCATGTTAAATTGACTGGCTTGACCAGGAGCAGGCGCCGTGGCAGAGCGCGGGGCAGATACCGCCCTACCACGGCCCCGGCCAGCACCAGCGATACTCTCGGCAAGCCGAGGTATGCGGTAAAGCTGACCATCAGCATCGGCCAGGGCCACCTTCTGCGCCGTGAACTCTACTCCTGCGTGAGTAAAGCCATGGAACATGTCGCCTGTATTCCCCGCGAGGGGTGCACAGACGTCATAATCTATGGTTACGTCCCCAGAAGGCGACCCTAACAGGTAATCCTCTTCCTCCTCCTGGCCAGAAAGATTAGACTCCGGGTCAGCAAAGAGAGCTAACCCGGACTGGCCAGGAAAGGTGCCATAGGAGGTACTGGCACCCACGGCGTGCGGATACCCCTGGACTGATAAGCAGCCCGTGGGTTCCAGCGACAGCCGTCCACGACCCATCGGCGCGGCACCAAGCCTGCTGCCAGGGTCGTGGATCGACCCCACTAATGGGGCCACCTCTGAATAGTCGAACAACGGAACCGGCCTACGGAAAGGAGATTCAGAGGTGGGGATTACCTGCTCGAAAGCAGATGCTGAGGACGACAAAGGATTTGGTCCAGGAAGCATGCCACGTAGCAACTCTGGAACCAAATCCTTTATCGTCCTCTTCATCTCTCCCAACATCTCGGTCCGGAAGGCCTCCATGTCCACCGCGGACGAGGCCTTCCTCTTACCCTTCACATCCTCTCTCTTCGACTTCCTCTCCTCCTCCATAACCTTGTCCTTCGCCTGTAAAGATAGAAATTCAGCCATTAAGTCGCCCCCCCCACTGCTTGCATACATCACATTTAAGCAATGGTCCACAGGGACTGCAACCAAAGCAAAGGTGGGGCACAAAACGATCCTTCAAGAAACATCCACATGACGAACAACCAGGTCTCTGAAACAGGACAAAGGACGAGGACAATGAGTAATTTTGTTAAGGTTAGAAACTCAAAACCAAATTAAAAGAGAGGGAAATGATCATAAAGATCAATAATTGAGCAAAACCAGCTTTGGACAAAATATTAATTGTTAATAAATAGCAAGGCTGATTATGACGTCATGATCCCATGACAGAAATAAATCGATCCGAACCAACAACAAGGTGTGCGGACGAATTGTATACATAACCAGAACATGTTAGCATGGTTATTCAGACTACACAACCATCAGATACACAACGATAACAATGGCAATCAAAGTTAATTTTCTTTACATAATTAACCTCACCTCATATCATTACTTAGATACCTGATACCTGTACGCCTCTTAACTCTCTCCACCTCATTTGGGAAGGAATTGGATCAAGAGGGAAAAGTGAGAAGACCTTTATACTAGGCCTCCGACTCACTGGACATAAAAATCTTGGTTAGATAACCTAACAGTATTAGTAGGAAATGGAACCTTGGTGGAGAGAAACAAAACCTCAGATGCTGTGATGTCCATTACATATCCTCACAAAGACCTGTGGACATAAACACAGAGAGAGATTAGTCTTATATAGCACCATGTTGAAATAAAACAACTAAAACAGGCGCTTATCACGGTAAACGTGAGTCCCGGAAACACATTACACTGGGGAAAACGCGCTAGAATATATTAGAAATCACCTGATATAAAGATCTGGCGCCATCCTCCGGCGAAACCACTCTCTCTCTCTGACATATCCAGGTTCTTTCTTTTCTTTTCTAATATATAACACTCTTAAGGCTTATTAAGTCGCGTTGAACAGTGAAAATTGCACAAAGCATAAACACATGTGTACTCTCTGCCAATAAATTAGCAAAGAGGAAGTAGTAGTCGGCGCATGCGCGGTGGTGGATATAAAGATCCGGCGCCATCCTCCGGCGAAACCACTCTCTCTCTCTGACATATCCAGGTTCTTTCTTTTCTTTTCTAATATATAACACTCTTAAGGCTTATTAAGTCGCGTTGAACAGTGAAAATTGCACAAAGCATAAACACATGTGTACTCTCTGCCAATAAATTAGCAAAGAGGAAGTAGTAGTCGGCGCATGCACGGTGGTGGGGCTGGCATCCGCCGGACTACCCTCTGTCTACCTGCCCAGTAGGGGCACCTAACTGTTTTTATTCTGAGTGTTTATTGAGTGAACGCCGATATTTAGCAATATCAAAAAGTATTAGGGAGGTAAGTATACTCTTGAAGTGAAAGATATTATGTCAATAAAAATAGTGACCTAATAAAGTCGTGAAACTAAACAGTCGCAATAGCCATAATGTTTTTCACTGTTGATTGTAGATGGAAATGAAAAGGAAATGAAAAAAATTGTTCTAATTTCGTGGCATGCCTCAACCTCAGATGACGGTATACCGTGGTACCACGGTATTTTTTCATGGTACCGATACCGTCATGTAAATGTCAATACCGCCCAGCTCTAGTGTTAATAGTCATTATCATACCTGTGTTAATAGTCATTATCATACCTGTGTCAATAGGTGTGACATGATCTTATATAGCTTGCTCTGATTAATGGAGTCATAGCAGTTCTTAATGTCCAATTTTACAAAGTACAGCTTCCTGAAATTATCATAATTATCATCACACATTATTATTATCCTAGCAACATAATGGGAAGAGGGTATTGCAATCGTGTGTGTGTGTGTGTGTGTGTGCGCGCATGTGCGCGTGCATGCATGCATGTGTCTGTCTGTCCGGAGCTGTATCTCAAAAACTACTGATCCAATTTGGCTCAAATTTTAACACAACAAAGGAACTTGCTGTGCAAAAGGATTTCCAGATGTTGGCTGTGATCCGGATAAGAAAACCTGAATGTGGATCAGATCAGCTTCTGGATCTGTGGATATTTCAGAAACTAATGGTCCGATTTCATTCATATTTTAACACAGCAAAAGATGTGACCATACACTAGGATTCCATAAGTTTGGGCATGACCCAGAAAAATCCGGAAAATCAAAACATTTTTTATATGATAAAAATTGGAGGCCGAGGGTCTGCAATCTCTGATTGCTCTTGTTATCATTATTTTTTTATTATTAGGATTATTATAATTATTATTACTATTATTATTATTACATTGACATATTATGTAGACAAGATTAACCCATACAGGACTGCAATTTAAAGAAATTTCCATTGCCATGAGAGATAGAGATGCTTATTTCATGCCAATACTGGGCAAAACTGGCCTCTGCAGTGGTCTTGCAGAATGTCCATTAATTTGCAGACCAAGTGAAGACTATTTTTGAAAATTGACCACTGAAATGACTGTCTCAATAAATGAGCCAGTCATTCCAGTGGTAAAGTTTGAAAGATAGCCTTTTCTTGGTCTGTTAATCGATGTTTTCTATGAGAAAATTAACTTTCTTGAACAAATTTGAGGGTTAACACTTACCACCCTGATGTCAATATTCTATCTTTTAGGGTGTCAATAGCAAAGAAACTGGTGTACATTTTTCGATAATTTTGGCGGACGATGTTGCTGTCGAAAACAGCAACATCTCCCACCAAATTTGCTGACAAATGAATACCAGTTCATCTTTTAATTTAATTTGAAAATTTGAAATTTTGACATTAGAGGTTCACAGGTTAAATGGTTAATATATGACATGTACACAGAAATAAAACGATCTGGGTTAAAGTACAGTTGTAATAACAATGACATCATCATCTTCATCATTATCATTATCCTTTTTCATTTACCTATCATCATTAATGTCTTTCCTGTGTACAACAAACTGCTTCCACTTCCTATAAATGTCATCTTTACCGAAGACTGAGCTGCCAATGAGAGCAGGGGTTTTCTTCTGTAAAATTCAACACAAAAGTAAACGTAAAAATAATTATATTAACACTTTACAGTCAAATGTGGAAAGAATCTAAATATTTGCTTATTAAATGTCCATTTGTAGATCAAAAAGACTATTTTTGACAATTTAGATGTGGAATGACTGGCTGTTATGGAGGCAGTCATTCCAAAGGTAAATTTTCAAAAATAGTGTTCTCTTGGCCTACAAATGGACAATCCTCGAGACCAGTGATGAGGCAGACCATTAAAAGGTTAAACACTCTCAAAGCTGCTCGAGAAACGACATTTAACTAACGATGTGACGACCCAACCCACCCACCCACACACACACACACACACACCCTCCCTCTCTATATAAACACCAGTTTTCCCAACTCCAATAACAATGAGACAAGATATTTGACAATGTATTGACAAATGACCGATCAGTGAAGAGGTTATTCGTTTGATTGGCGACTATTGAGGCCCTGATTCCAGATCACATTCACGCCGTCTATTATCATGCTATTACAGTAACCCCAGTTTTAACACGGGTATGCATTTATATTCTTGGGTCGAGAGGCAAGAAGCTACGATTACCCATGTTTCCAATGATGGCGAGATAGCACACAGTTCAGGCCCGAAAAGGGGTCTCCGGTTAAGAAGTCCTGAGTGCTAACCAGTGCACAATGCCACCTCCTTAGACGGATCGGAAAATGTATTTGCTCCCAGGTTGAACGCCTTAGGAAAGTTATTGTTTGTCAATTTGTCTAATTAATGTTAAAATAGGCTAATTTACTCGACAATTGAAAATACCATAAATTAACTGAGTGTTTGCAAACAAACATCTTTTTGACCAGATGTGCATAGATTTGCTATGAATCATGTGTTGCTGACTAACTGCTCAAGTTAACCAGTAGCCCTTTAATGGTCAAATTTGATCAAGAAAATCTAAATATTTGCTTATTGAATGTCTATTTGCAGGCCAATAGAAGACTATTTTTGGAAATTTACTACTGGAATGCCGAGACAGGCTTTCCAGTAGTAAATTTCCAAAAATAGTCTTATCTTGGTCTGCAAATGGAACTTTCTGAAGACATCTGTCAGGCAAATGCTTGAGTGTTAATAGGTTATTAATACTTTACATTTTCAAGTTTCATAATATAAATTACCTTGAGGTAGTTGAAAACATGAAATAGGCTCATCAGTTGTCGGTTAATGGGCGCTTGTACCTGTAAATATTAACGATTACAAGCTAACACAAAAAATACAAAGTCTTTACCAGGTCAGAAACAGGATTTCCATGCCAATATGTCAATGATCCCTAAGAATCCTAGTCAGCATCGCTGCTTTGTTCGTATGCAATATGCCATGAGAGTATCGGTGATAATACTGATCCAGAAATTATATGCTGAATATCTTGCAATGGAGGAATCCATTTCTAGCTTTGCCCCACAAATTTCTGGATAAGCTCCGCCCACTTTTTAAGCATGTTTGAATCGATTTGAAATTTTGAAAACTGAATTCTGAGAATCTAAATCTCAAAATAACTATACAGGTAAGTTGTTGAATATTTTGAAACCAATATAACTGGTAGATGTTGCTGCCTACAGCAGCAACAGCTCAACGTCAAATTAGTTTCAAAATATTCAACAGAATGTTTATTATATTATAAACTCATCAATGACATACAATTTGTGGACCTCATGACATACTTTTTAATCTTTATGACAGATTCTACGTCATTATGATTGTGATGACAGCTAACAAGTGACGTAATTGATTACAATGTCAGACATGTTAGTGACAGATCGGATTCCTCCATTAGCTGAATTATTTTCTAAATGTTTAACAGCTTATCTGTATGAAATTTCAGGAATGAAAGAGCTAATCACACACATTTAATTCATGAATCCATTTCCTCACTCAATCATATGACATCATAATCAACTACTGACGTGTAGGCGGACGTCATAATCATGACATCATGAATGACTTGATATAGTCCGTCTTAGGTTAATAGTCTGACACCTTGTACGAATTGTATGTCTTTACCATTCAATAAACATTCTGTTGAACACTTTGAAACTAATTTGACTGGGCGCTGTTGCTGCCTTAAACGCCCAGTCAAATTAGTTTCAAAATATTTAACAGCTTACTTAATGTATAGTTTTCTGGAAATTGATAGTCAGAGAGTTCAGAGTTCGATCGATCCCAACACAGACGAGGTGTGGGTGGAACTTAGCTAGTGATGGGCGGGGCATGGCTAAAACTGGAACGGTTCATTATATCGTGACACTCTGGAAATCCAGCTAGTTGTAATAACTGACCAGCTGCGACCACATGTCCCTAAATATCGTGCAAATTAATGTTATTGAGCTAAAATACAAATTTCAGGGGACATACCATCAGTGAATATAGATGGATTCCATTGTGGCATATTCCAAGACGAGTTGTTGCGCCAAGACATCCACGTATCAAATTTGAAGCAATTCTTTCTATATTTCATAAACCAATCTGGATGGATGGAGGGACGGATGGACAGATGCACAAATAGTTGCACAGCTGGGAAGAGCTTAAATCATATGTTCTCCATCAAGACAACGATGTCAGGCGGTGGGAGACACATGATTGATTGACACATATATGGGACCATGACTCAGAAGAGGAGGCTAAAGTGAAGCAATCCTGTATTATGTGATTTTTTAAAGCATTACCTTTTTGTTAGGAAGCTCAGTCTTACACCCTAGGTTAATAATTGGTCGAAATGTGGTCTGTTTCGGTAGAAAGCGTAAATAAGCGACACCAAGCGCGTGGTCTGATTGCAACTTCTGATGCACTTCAGCCTGGTAATGTAAAATAACTATATATCTCAACCATAGCATTCCAAGTTTTCAGACCCTCACCTATCTGCCAACACTATTACTTTAAGTCAAATCGTTTTCAAAATATTAAAATATTTAACAAGTTACTAGTATGATCATTTTGAAACATACCATATATGTGGGAACATCAGACTTCAGTATGTTAACATTCCATGACTTTTTCATTAGGCATATGACTATAAACACACTCCCATGCCAGATCACCGACAAATCCCTGAAAAAGTTGATTCTTCATGCTATAAAACTTATTCTGTTGAATATTTCGAAAATAAAGGTGCGTATTCACACAAGAATGCTTTAAAACAAAATTGTCCAAATTTTATACTTTTAGAGGCTTAAATTGTGGGCCTAGATGTAATAAAATGAAATAAATCTTACGCATAAATTAAGATAATTTTAACAAAAGTTGTGCAATTGAATTAGAGACACGAGTCCCTAATTCTAGTTCCTGATTGAAAAAATTATAATTATTTTGTATGGAAAGAAATCATCATCCAGGTATGTTAAGATTTAAATCGCGTCATTACATTGAGATACACAAATTAAGCCTCTAAAAGTGTACAATTTAAACAATTTTATTATGATCACACATTCTGGTGTGAATGTGCACCTTTAATTTGACTGGAAGACATTGCTGCCTCAGCAATGGCTTCCAGTTAAATTAATTTCAAAATATTCAACAGTTTTCCTGTATGTATGATTACGGTATTCTGCGGCTGTAGTCGCGTAGTAAAAACATCCTACAGCTGCAAATCAGTCCTTCTTCGCTTTTGCTCGCTGTGTCTTGTTCTCAGTCGGCTTCCTCAGGTCCATTCTTTATCCTAGTGTACCGAGTCCTGGTTTCTTGAGGTCACCTCATAGCATGCTTACCAGATTTATACAATGACATCCTCTCCTGGCATTCCATTTGATGGCTCCTAGTAAGGCAAATTCCAAGCCTCTCAGTGCTGGTGTGTCTTCTGGCATCATTAGCGTATGACCAACCATGGACCATCTTATCTTTGCTGGCCGGCTTTTACAGACAGCAGCAGGAAATTATGCTGTCCGGCCATCGGTGTCCAGTGATGGTGCATAGGTATTTGCAGTGGCAGGCATTGAGTTTGTCTAGAGCTGCCTTTGGAGCTACCCAACTGTTAGTTATACAGCATCAAGGATGCTCAGGTTGCATTATATAAACGTAGTCGTTTTATCAAGGGCATCTTTGATTTACGAATCCATAGCTTCCAGGATGACGCAGTGTGCAGCAATGCAAGCAGTACTGCAAAGCAGTGAGCCCAGGATTGTACTTTTCCTCCATGGTTCGCTGCCACGAAGTGGATTGTCATTTTCTTTAGTTTCATGCTTTGTAGATAGGTATATGTAGGTATATGTGTGTGAACTCTGTTTTGGAGTCATCATAAAGACATTCACACTTAGTTTGCTTGCAGCTATTGGGAGGAGTTTTTCAAGGGGTTTCTTTTCCTCGTCTATGAAGTCTACATCGCCGGCATATTCCATCTCTATGGGCATACCAGTATTGACATGGTGTGTGTGTGCATGGGGGGGGGGGGGGGGCAGCATATTCAATCTCTAGTGGCATACCCAGTATTGACACTGTGTGCGTGCGTGTGTGTGTGTGTGTGTGTGTGGGGGGGGGGGGGGGGGGGAAAGAGACTTTCCAACACAGCTTTCCATGCAGCAGCAAGGTAACAGGTGAAAAGCACAGGAGAAAGAGCCGATTGAGCCCATACAAGGTCTGCGCAGCTGCGTCCACGTTTGAAACCATTTTGACATGATCAGGTGAGGTCATCAATCTTGTCTCGTATGCTGTATAGTTGCCTTGAAAATGAGATATGAGGAATCCATCAGTGAAAGGGTTAATTCAACATTCACAGATTCCATCACGTTGAAGGAATTTCATGATAAGTACAAACCCTAGTAGCAAGTAAACACGAGGCAGCAAAAATACTGATTTAATCCTACACACTCAAATTATCTCATACTTACTATAGATAAGGCCTTGATGAGTTGTTTCTTGTAATAATCTGAAAATGAATATAAGAATGTTAGACATGGTGGAGTAACATCGTCGTGTCGT
>CM067365.1:60424211-60504663 GCA_034401795.1 Chaetoderma sp. LZ-2023a
AGGAAAATTTTCAATTTTTCTTGAAAGTTCTGGACCATTTAAGGTTTATTTGATATAGGTAGCATTGTGAGTGCTTTTACACACTGTTGGCACAAGAGGATTTCACTTCAAGAGTATACTTACCTCCCTAATACTTTTGATATTGCTAAATATTCGCTTTCACTCAATAAACACTCAGATTAAAACAGTTAGGCGCCCCTAGTGGGCAGGGAGTCAGAGCGTAGTCTGGCGGATGCCAGCCCCACCACCGCGCATGCGCAGACTAGCACTTCCTCTTTGCTAGATTATTGGCAAAGAGAACACACATGTTTTTCAGTCAATAGCTTTTCTTGCTCTTTAACGTTTTTATTGGTGTTATTTTGGAAGTGATAAGACCTGATTTGGATGGCGGGAGGATACACTTCGCCACCGGAGGACGTTGGACCTTTAAATCAGGTGACTTCTAGTAAAATTAGCGAGTTTTCTTCCCGGTGTATTGTGTTTCCGGGACTCGCGTTTACCGTGATAAGCGCCTTAGTTAGTTGGTTTAGGTCAACTCGGTGCTACCTAGGACTAATTTCTCTTTCTGTTTCTGTCCACAGGTCTGTATGACGCTAGGTTGTGACGTCACAGTTCCAGAGAATTAGTATTCTCTCCACCATGGTTCCATTTCCTACTAACACTGTTAGGTTATCTAACCAAATGGAAAATTATGCCCAGTGAGTTGGAGGCCTGATATAAAGGTCTTCTCACTTTGCCCTCTTGTTCCAATTCCTTCCCCTTGAGGTGGAGAGAGTTAAGAGGCGTGCAGATGGTGGAGTTTCCGGTTCGTCACGTTGGATGGTTTGTCTATACAAAGTGTCAGGTATCTAGTTATTGATAATGTGGTGATGTTAATTATTGTAAACAATCAAAGGGAGATAATTAACATTTTTGCCAGTAAAGAGTTATCTATATGTATCTGATGGTTGTGTAGTCAACTTATCCATTCAGCATACAATTCGTCTTTGCACTTGGATGTTTTGTTGGGATCGAATTTTTCCTGTCACGGGATTTATGACGTCATAATCAGCTGGCTATGTATTTATTAGCAATTCAAGCGCTAGGCTGGTTTTTGATGTATATTGATCTTTATGATCGTTTTCCTTCTCCTTGAGTTGGATTGAGTTTCTAAGCTTAACTAGTTGCTCATACTCCTTGTCCTTTGCCCTGTTTCAGGGACCGGGTTGCGCGTCCTGTGGACGTTTTATGCATGTCAAGTTCTGGCCGCATCTGTGTTTTAGATGTAGCCCTTGTGGTCCATTGATTAATTGTGACATATGTAAGCACTGGGGGGGCGAATTAATGTCCGAATTCTTGTGCTGCTTACAGGCGACGGACAAGGTGGTAGTGGAGGAGAAGAAGATGAAGCGGAAACGAGAGGTTGTAAGTGAGAAGGGTAAGGGGAAGGTCTCGTCCGCGGTGGATATGGAGACCTTTCGGACCGAGATGTTGGGAGAGATGAGGAGGACAATAAAAGATTTGGTTCCAGGGTTGCTTCGTGGCATGCTTCCTGGACCAGATCCTTTATTGTCCTCTTCATCGGCTTCGGAGCAGGTAATCCCCGCCTCTGGATCGATTTTCCTTAGTCCGCTTCCGTTGTCCGACGATTCAGAGGTGGCCCCATTAGAGGGGGCGTTCCACGGCCCTGGCAGCAGGCTTATTGCCGCGCCGATAGGGGACCGTGGACGGTTGTCGCTGGAACCCGCTGGCTGCTTATCAGTCCAGGGGTATCCGCACGCCGCGGTGGCCAGTACCTCCTATGGCACCGTTCCTGGTCAGCCCGGGTTAGCTCTCTTTGCTGACCCGGGGTCTAATCTTTCTGACCAGGGTGATGAGGATTACCTGCTGGGGTCGCCGTCTGACGACGCGGACATGGATGAAGACGTTTGTGCACCCCTCGCGGGGAATACAGGCGCTTTTTTCCACGGTATTACTCACCCTGGAGTAAGGTCCGCGGTTCAGGTGGTGGCCCAGGGCGCTGCTGATGGCCAGCGGTACCGCATACCTCGGCTTGCCGAGAGTGTAGCTGGTGCTGGCCGGGCCCGTGGTAGGGCTATATATACCCCGCGCTCTACCGCGGTGCCTGCTCCTGGTCAAACCAGTGATATTCTCATGCCGGTGCTGTCAGGCCCGCATGTTTTCCCTGGCTTGCCAGGTGTATCAGCGTACCCGCCGTCTAGTACTGCTTGCGCTCAGGAGGAAGACGAAGGCCCCCGTCTTGTAGAGCGCTCGCAGTTAGCCACGGAGGAGGATTGGTATGACGCTTGCCAGTGGTTGGTGAGCGTTAGGCCTGATCTGCCCGTGGAGCAGTCGGCTAGCCACCGTGTTCACACGCCGTGGTTAGCTGGGAAACCAACTGCTAACGCTATGCCTTCTCTGCCGCTGGCGGAGCATGTCGTTGACATGTTCAAGGCGGCGGAGGCGTCCATTAACACGAGTGGACGTCTCGCGAAGGCCCCTCGCGAGGTGGCCAAGCGTTGTCGCATCGTGCCCCTGGACTACCAGCGGTACGGTGTGGTACCCAAGCCCAGCGTGGATGACCGCGCGGCTTTGGGTGAGGATACGCGGCCAGGATCCCGTTCTGACGCGGGGGTCTTGTGCGCGAACGCGTTGCGTTCGGCGAATACCGCGTTGCGTGATGCGGAGGAGAGTGGGAGGGCTTCGATTGCCGCTCTGTCCCACGTCTCCCAGCTGTTACAGGGGGTAGTAACGGCATCCGCATCGCGCCAGCCAGGCCCGCTCGCGGTCCAGCGAACCATCCAGGATGGTATTAACCTGGCGCTGGACTGTATGACGCGGGCGGTGACCAGGAGTGTCAGGGCAAGACGCACATTTGCCCTGGACAATCTGTGCCCGTCTCAGGACCTGTATAATAGGCTACTCCGTACGCCTATGACGGGTCCTGGTCTTTTTGGAGGTGAGGGATGTCGCCACCTCCAGGAGACGGTCACCCTGGTGAATAACCAGAGGGCGCTGCGCGAACAGTTTGAGGTACTGCGTCGTGCTAACGTTCGCGCCGCGGCCCCTGCGTATCGTCCCCTGCAGGCTCGAGGTGGTGCTGGCCAAGTCAGAGGCCAGCCGCCGTCGCAGCGCCGGCCTCGGCCGCGTGCGATTCGGCCAGCAGTGAGGGGGGCGCAGGCTCCTCAGCCGCCGTCAGCCAGGCAGCCGCCCGTGCACCGAGGTGCGCGCGGGGCGGGGCGGGTCGCGCGAGGATCTGGGCGTGGTTATCGTTCCTGACAGGGCGCTTACCGCGGTAAGGACCACGCCGGTGTGTATGGCGACGGAGACAGTGCCGCTCTTGCATGCCTTGTGTCCACCGCGGTCCCTAGGTGGACCGGTGGGAGGCCGGCTAGCCGACCACATGCAAGAGTGGGAACGGTTAACTCAGGACCGTTTAGTCTTGCGATGGCTTTCCGTGGGGTATCATCCAGAGTGGATGACAGGCCCGCCGTCGCGACTGTCTCTGGTGCCAATCTGGACTCCCGTTCCGAGAGATCCAGATCAAAGGTTGTGTATCGAGGAGGAGATAAATTCCCTCGTACAAAAAGGAGCTATTCAGCCGGCACAAAGGTGTCCGGGCTTCTATTCAACCCTGTTCTTGGTAACAAAACGCACCGGTGGGTGGAGACCGATTCTCAACCTCAAGCCATTGAACAAGTTCATCGAGACGCCCAGTTTCAAGATGGAAACGGTGCGCTCGGTGTTGGCGGGGTTGGAGAGGGGGATGTGGACGGCGTCGATAGATTTGAAGGACGCTTATTTCCACATCCCCATCCACAGGAGTTTCTGTCGCTTCCTGAGATTTGCATTCCAGGGCAGACAGTGGGAATTCAGGGTGTTGCCCTTCGGAATTTCCACGGCTCCTCGGGTTTTCACCCGTGTGGTTCTTGCGATCACAGCATACCTCCGCAGGAGAAGCATAGCAGTCCACACGTACATAGACGACTGGCTGTTGAAAGCGCACACCCGGGAAAGTTTGTCCGCCAATCTGGAGATTGTTTTGAAAATTCTCACAGACTTGGGCTGGATGATCAATTTCCCAAAATCAGAGCTGACTCCATCCCAGAAGTTTGTTTACCTGGGGATGTTCTTCGATCTGGAGACAGGATATGTTTATCCTACTCAGGAGAGGGTTCAAATACTCATCTCGTTGATTCAGTCAGTGTGCGACAGTCGTCATGTCCTGGCACGGGTTTACTTGAGAATGCTGGGGTTGATGGTTTCGTTGGAACCAGTCATTCCTCAGGCCGCCTTACGCAGGCGGCCGATCCAGTTGTTTCTCATGACACAATGGACCCAGAGTACAGGTTCGCTGGACTCGAATGTGTCAGTGTTGGCGCCTCTGATTCACCACCTGCAATGGTGGTTGAATACAGAGAATCTCTTACCGGGGGTTTTGCTAACCCCTCCCCACCCTCAGGTGACTGTGTATACAGATGCATCGATGGAGGGCTGGGGAGCTTGCCTGGAAGAATCCACGATATCAGGGCTTTGGAATCTGGAACAGTCACAGGAACATATAAATCTACTGGAGCTAAGAGCAGTAGTCCTGGGCCTGGAACATTTCTTACAGAAAGTTCAGGGCAAGATTGTTCTTATTCGTTCAGACAACTCAACAGTTGTGACTTACATAAACCGCCAGGGCGGAACGAAGTCGCCCAGTCTCTGTATGATGACATGGAAACTGCTATGTTGGTGTCTGGATCACCAGATTACCTTGAAAGCAGTTCATATTCCGGGAAGGTTAAACCTGCTTGCAGACTCATTGAGCCGAAGGATGAGTGTTTTACCCACGGAATGGCAACTAAATCAATGTGTGGCGGATCGTCTGTTCGACCATTGGGGGAAACCCAACATCGATTTGTTCGCAACGAAGGAGAATGCGAAGATGACGACGTACGTCTCTCCGATTCCGGATCCAAGCGCTTTCGCAACAGATGCGTTAGCTATCAGCTGGGGGAGAATGTATGCATACGCATTCCCTCCAGCAATCCTGATTCCAAAAATTCTTCAGAAAATCAGACAAGAGGAATGCCAAGTGCTTCTGATCGCCCCGGATTGGCCAAGCCGATCATGGTATACGGATCTGCTGGACCTTCTGGTCTGCAATCCGGTTCCTCTGCCTCTGATGGACGATATTATCTTCCAGGGCAAGGCCCTTCACAACAATCCGTCAATGTTCAGATTGACTGCGTGGATGTTGTCAAGGAATCTAGAATTAAGGAGGGCTTTTCTGAGCAAGCAGCCATGTTTATGGCCAAAGCCAGGAGGGGGTCAACCTCCAGAGCAAATAATTATAAAATCAACAGATTTGCAGAATGGTGCTCAAAAAGATGTATTGATCCAATGGATTCATCTATTCAAGTAGTAGCTGATTTCCTCTGTCACCTCTATGATGCCTATAGCCTCAAGCCTAACTCTATTGCTGGTTATAAGTCAGCATTAATGTCTGTTATTCCTTGCTTGGCTAAGAGGGGAAGTGATGAAGTAAATACATTGAATGTATTAATTAAAGGCATGGGCAATCTAAGACCAAGGAATCCTCCTGTGATTCCGTCTTGGAGTTTATCGCTAGTGCTTCAAGTACTAGGTGATAAGCCTTTTGAACCACTTAGTTCCATTTCTATGAAACTATTAACACTGAAGACTGTGTTTTTAATTGCTGCGGCCTCGGCTAGGCGTAGGAGTGAGATTCATGCCTTATCAGCCGAGGATGACCGTTTTGTGGTTTCAGGGGAAGGCCTTAAGCTGCTACCTAGGGTTAATTTCTTGGCTAAAAATCAGTCGTTGAAATATCCAGGTCAACCTATTATTTTGCCTGCTTTAACTAGATATGATCCTAATTCTAAAGCATGGTGTCCCGTCCGGGCGCTGCGCCGGTACAAACAACGTACGGCGGCATGGCGCACCGACCAGTCAGCGTTATGGTTGTCATATATTGAACCCCATGGGAGGGCTTCTAAGGACACCATTTCCAGGTGGATTGTGGAATGCATTCAGTTTTGCCATAAATCCGCCACCGGGAAGCAGGTTGACGTGGCCAAGGCTCACAGTGTCCGCGGCGTAGTGACATCCACGGCCCTATTTAATGGGGTCCCTGTGGATGATATTATGTCGGTGGCTCAGTGGCACTGTGAGTCAAGTTTTACAGACCATTATCTCCGTGACACCTCTAATCCTCTCGCCTTGTCGGTTTTGAAAAAATAAATCGGTTTATATTTTTTGAGGTGATTTCCTCATTACTTATATATATCACAATTAATTTATGGAAACACCCACTTTTTTGGGCCTGCATCAGTCTTTACCGATGGGAAGATGATGTCAGCAGCCATTTTCAACAAGGTCAGTCTTGTTCATGTGTTGTCCGTTGTTGATTGTATTGTCACGATTACCCGTTATTAATATGGTGATGGTTTGTGTATTTGTGTGGTTCATTGTTGAGAGTTACGAAAATGGAGCTTTTTCGTCTCTGTCCTGTAGTACATGGCACTTGTACGTAGAGAGCGTATAGGACATTGAGGTCAGTCGACTCTTCCTCCCAGGAAGGAGGGGGGGGGAGCGCATATGACATTCGGTCATCTCTCATACATCGGTCGTGTTATCCGATGGTTAGTCAAATCCTGACTGTTTTTTCTTACAGTTTCAGAAGTTTAAGTGCCTTAAACGCAGAAAAGCGTATTGGGATGAGCTGGTCTTTTGACCTCGCCTCCCTCCCGCCAGATTCACTTTCGAATTCTGGCAATATCAAAAGTATTAGGGAGGTAAGTATACTCTTGAAGTGAAATAAACGAAATCTAGGATTTCTTTTTTCACGAGAGAGTTGATACTTACCTCCCTAGATACGGACCCGGCCTCTCCACCCCACAGAGGCTCGGTCTTCAGGCTCTTAATAGTTGCATGTGTGTCAGCCAATAATCTAGTCAGAGGAAGTGCTAGTCTGCGCATGCGCGGTGGTGGGGCTGGCATCCGCCAGACTACGCTCTGACTCCCTGCCCACTAGGGGCGCCTAACTGTTTTAATCTGAGTGTTTATTGAGTGAAAGCGAATATTTAGCAATATCAAAAGTATTAGGGAGGTAAGTATCAACTCTCTCGTGAAAAAAGAAATCCTAGATTTCGTTTAATTGAAAGTATGTTGGGTACAGATATTTCTGCTCATGGCAGGTGCACCAATGTGCAATTTTAAATATATACTTTGAACCTTGACTTCCCACTGCCAGAATACCATCTAGCATTTGTCTGGGTATGAAAAGTATGTGTCATGCATTTTACTTATAAGAATTTAGCGTTTCTAACATATTGTGCTCAAGTAAGTTCTTCCTTTTACCTTTTAGACCATCTGTTGAATAATTCTGCATCGGATCCAGGAAAGACACGGTGTATATTCAATAAAATATTCTCTGATGTTCTGTTGATAAAGCCTGCAATACTGGCACAACGACACACGTTATCGCAGGATACTGATGAGCCAGCTTCAAAGAGGATTAGGTTAGGAGAGGGCACTGTGAATGCGACAGAGGGAACTGCGTGCGCAACAGGTCCTGTTTCTGAAAGAGAATGCCTGTTTTCAAAATTACAAGCGCCATTGGAGACACTCACTAAGAAATTCAGGTAAAGGTTTCATCTAAACTTTATAAGGATGCACACCTTATCAGTAGCATTGCCTGTGATGTTTGCGCCACCAAAATGTTCAATCTTCAGACCCAGATATGAATATTTTTGAAAGCTTGCTTCAAGGATGGCTGGCTTGCTAGATTCAATTTCTGATTACATTATATATGAGAAGGTTTCTGTGAATATGCAATCTCTGACATGTCTGATTTCTCCTGTTTATATTTGCATGTGGAGATACAGGGCTAAAAAATATGGCGACATCAAAATGATTGATCGTGCCTAAATCCCTGGAACAGACTTTCATCTTCTTCTTCTTTTCGATCGCTGGTATCACACTTGGAGAGCCGTTCTCAAGATCCAGACTTTCATGAGAATGAGATTTTGATCTCCCTGTTTCTGCTGGGGGAATGATGCATAGTAAATTTTAATAAAAAACGTAAAATGCGATGTGTACACTGTTTTGTCATCATTAACCCATTAATGGTCAAGCCGGCCAAAAATATCTGCAGTAGAGATGAGGAATGTCCATCTACTGGTAAAGAGAAGCATATTTAAAAAAACTTACCACTGGAATGGCTGGCTCGATAATCATTTTCAAAAATACTCTTCTCTTTACCTGCAGATGAACAGTCAATAAGGAAATATTTAGATCTTCTTGATCAAATTTGACCAGTAAAGGGTTAATATCTCAAGTTTAGGTCCTTCAGATTCCGGTTTATTTTGAATGACTACTGTCCGATTGAAGTTTCACCTAAACCACAGCCCCGAATTATGTTAACGGCATCAAAGCTGCGGTCAGCAGTTGGTGATCAGAAGCCTGTATTTGTGAGAACCAGCAGTAAGAAAGGTATGTTGCTTGTGATATAGTTACAGGGGTTGAAATTAGCACTACCCCACTAGTAGAAACTGACTAGGGCTAGTACTGTTTCTGACTGACAAGTCTGGTGAGCTAGCATAACTAGTAACAAAAGATGAATCCAGATTATCGATCAATCATATGACGTCATAATGAACTATGTCACATGTAGGGCTGTGCGGTATACCGGTATTGGAACCATCACCGGTTTTGTAGATGTGATGGTTTGAAAACCGGTGTCATTATCTCATAACCGTAAAACCACATATTTATGAAAAACGGGTTTTGGTAATATATCTTTTTAAATATCATGTTTGAATTGCATAAAATAAATCCATATGGCTAATTATTATTTAAAATCTGCTAAATAAACTGGGGAATATGATTATTTTCCAGTTGTATATCACGAGAAAGTTGCTAGATCGTATTGCTACATACATTCAGAAATTGTAATCTAGAGTTTTATTAAATTCTATGATACCTGTACATGCTTGTTAGTGTATCATAAGCGTTCTAGTGCTTCTGATATCTATTATAAATTCTGAACGAGTGTTTGTTATAAGTATCTGATTAATTGAATTAATTAATATGTTTCCCAAAAAAAAAAAATAAAAAAAAATGTATATCTGCAGCTTCCAGCTGGCAAAATTGGTCTGTGTAGTAAGTTCCCCTACATTCTTAAATAAACTTAACCATTGACGTTGAGATGTGTATAGCAGGGCGAGTCCACTTTTAGGCATGACTGCATTCACATTAATAACTGCACAGAGGGTGTGAGCGGGCTTAGCCAATCAGAATGCTGTGTGCGGTGTATTCTAAAATATGCGTTGATTATTTGCACACCATTTCTGGTAAATGCTCGCATCTAATTCTGGTAAATGCTAGGAATGTTTTTCACGGGGAGTTTTATGTCAGAGTGCATATAAATATAATGACACAAGGAAAGTGTTCAGAGTAATTTTTATGGCTGTAGCCTATATTCACCAGCTTTCACTAAAGATAATATGATTACAGATTGGAGTCTATCACAAAATAAAGTCTATTTTCGTGGTACTGTTATGTGCGATTGAGAGTAATTTTTTTTTACTATTTGGCCATCCAATAAAACCGAATATCCGGTTAAAAGTGGTTTTATAATCAACACCGTCACCGGTTTCATTTTTTCCAAAACCGCACAGCCCTAGTCACATGTAGGCTGATGGCATAATGAATTACGTCATGAAGAACATAATGTAGTCCATGAGAAATGCTTAATAGTCTGTCAAGTTGTATGAATTGTATCTATGTCCGGTTGAATATTTTGAAACTAATCTGAGTGGGCGTTGTTGCTGCCATAGGCATGAACAGCACCCAGTCAAATTAGTTTCAAAATATTAATGGTCATATTAAAGTAGGACATACTTCCATTTCAATGACTGGCTTAATAATCATTCTAGTGATAAATTTTCAAAATAGTCTCCATATAGTCTGGTAATGACAATTTTCTGTGAGAAATTGAGCTTTTCTTGACTAAAGCTGACAATTAAAGCGGTTAATTATACCAGTTTTCATACAAAGCAGAATAGAGGGGTCCATTTCTACCTGCCCTTTTCTAATTAAACTCTGACCATGCTTTGGTCATGTTGGGATCGATTTATATATACTTTGAACCTTAACTTCCCACTGCCAGAATACCATTTTCAAGGCAACTACATTGTGAAAGTAAGATATTGAATATTTTGAATTTACTTTGATTCATTATGATGTCATACATGAGTGACAGATTGGATTCATCCATTTCACACTACACACAAGGACATCTGACCATGTAGCATAAGGGCTAAAAATAATTCCCATGTCTGCCAAATAAATATTATTGTCTAAATAATCAGTAGGGCTAGTAGAATCTAGTGATCAGTAGTCCTGCTGGCTAGAGACTCATGCGGGTTAACCATTTAACACTCATATCAACAAAAAACTGCTTCTGGAGTGGTCTTAAGAAATGTCTATTTGCAGATCAAGAGAAGACTATTTCTGAAAATTTACCACTAATGACTGACTCGATAATCGAGCCAGTCATTCCAGTGGTAAATTTTCAAAAGTCTTCTGATCTGAAAATGGACATTTTTTATCAGAAAAATGGAAATTTTCTTGAAAACATTCAAGGGTTAAAGGGTTTATATCAACCTCTACTCAGTAAGGTATGGTTCCTATCACGAATCAATTTTTGTTGAGCCTTTAGCAAAGCGGAGGATCTCGACATAGCGATCCAAATGACGTTCAATGTTCGGTGCGTACCAAGAATTAGGGAAATGTTAACATTTTTCAATGGACAATTTAATTTGTCAATGACTTATCCGATCTTAATAAAACTTTACAGATTTATTTCACATCAAGAGTATACTTACCTCCCTAATACTCTTGATATTGCTAAATATTGGCTTTCACTCAATAAACACTCAGATTAAAACAGTTAGGTGCCCCTACTGGGCAGGGAGTCAGAGCGTAGTCTGGCGGATGCCAGCCCCACCACCGCGCATGCGCAGACTAGCACTTCCTCTTTGCTAATTTATTGGCAGAGAGTCTACACATGTTTTTGTGCTAAGTGCTTTTCTTCGCTCAATTCTTAGTGTTTTTGTGAAAATTTGGAAGTGTTTATCCCTGATAAAGATGGCAGGAAGGATGACTTCGCCAGAGGAGGGCCCAGGACCTTTAAATCAGGTGACTTCTAGTAAAATTAGCGAGTTTGTCCCCGGTGTAATGTGTTTCCGGGACTCGCGCTTACCGTGATAAGCGCCTTGTTTAGTTGGTTTATTTCAACTAGGTGCTATATCATACTAATCTCTCTTTGTGTTTATGTCCACAGGTCTGTGTGACGACATGTAATGGACATCACATCAGCAGAGGGTTTGTTTCTCTCCACCATGGTTCCATTTCCTACTAATACTGTTAGGTTATCTAACCAAAAATTTTATGTCCAGTGAGTCGGAGGCCTAGTATAAAGGTCTTCTCACTTTGCCCTCTTGATCCAATTCCTTCCCCTAGAGGTGGAGAGAGTTAAGAGGCGTTCAGTTGGTGGAGTGCTCCAGTTCATCACGTTGGATGGTTTGTCTATACAAAGTGTCAGGTATCTAATTATTGATATGAGGTGATGTTAATTATTTAGAGGAAAGGGAGATAATTAACAGTATTTGCCATTGTTATCAGTATATTTCTGATGGTTGTGTAGTCGAAATGTCCATTATGCACATGTTCTGGTTAGAGATACAATTCGTCCTTGCACTTGGATGTTTGTTGGGGATCGATTTTTTCCTGTCATAGGATTAATGACGTCATAATCAGCCTTGCTCTTTATTAACAATTAAAGTTGTCCGAAGCTGGTTTTCTGATTAATATTGATCTTTATGATCATTTCCTTCTCTTGAGTTGGTGAGTTTCTGAGCTTAACTAGATTGCTCATACTCCTCGTCCTTTGCCCTGTTTCAGAGACCTGGTTGTGCGTCTTGTGGACGGTTTTTGAAGGACAAGTTTGTGCCTCATCTCTGTTATCAGTGTAGCCCCTGTGGTCCCTTGCTTAATTGCGAGATATGTAAGCACTGGGGGGGGGCGAGCTAATGTCCGAATTCTTGTGCTTGCAGGCGAAGGACAAGGTGGTGGAGGAGGACAAGAAGAAGCAGAAAAGAGGTTGTGAGTAAGAAGGGTAAGAGGAAGGCCTCGTCCGCGGTGGACATGGAGGCCTTCCGGACCGAGATGTTGTCAGAGATGAGGAGGACAATAAAGGATTTGGTTCCAGAGTTGCTTCGTGGCATGCTTCCTGGACCAAATCCTTTGCTGGCCTCGTCATCTGCTTCGGAGCAGGTAATCCCCACCTCTGAATCACCTTTCCTTAGTACGCTTCCGTTGTTCGAAGATTCAGAGGTGGCCCCATTAGAGGGGGTGTTCCACGACCCTGGCAGCAGGCTTAGTGCCGCGCCGAATAGGGACCGTGGACGGTTGTCGCTGGAACCCGCGGGCTGCTTATCAGTCCAGGGATATCCACATGCCGCGGGTGCCAGTACCTCGTATGGCACCTTCCCTGGCCAGTCCGGGTTAGCTCTCTTTGCTGACCCGGAGTCTAATCTGTCTGGCCAGGAGGATGAGGATTACCTGTTGGGGTCGCCGTCTGAGGACGTGGCCATGGATTATGACGTCTGTGCACCCCTCGCGGGGAATACAGGCGACTTATTCCACGGTTCTACGCTCCCAGGGGTAGAATCCACGGTTCAGACTGTGGCCCTGGGCGCTGAGGGCCAGCGTTACCGCATACCTCGGCTTGCCGAGAGTGTCGCTGGCCGGGGCCGTGGTGGGGCGGTATATGCCCCGCGCTCTACCACGGCGCCTGCTCCTGGTCAAGCCAGTGAGATTAGCATGCCGGTGTTATCAGGCCCGCATGCTCTCCCTGGCTTGCCAGGGATATCAGCGTATCCGCCGTCAAGCTCTGTTGCTTGCGCTCAGGAGGAAGACGAAGGCCCCCGTCTTGTAGAGCGCTCGCAGCTAGCCACGGAGGAGGATTGGTCTGACGCTTGCCAGTGGTTGGTGAGTGTTAGACTAGCCAGCATGATCACAGGCCGTGGTTAGCTGGTAAGCCTACTGCTAACGCTATGCCTTCTCTGCCGCTGGCAGAGCATGTCGTTGACATGTTCGAGGCGGCGGAAACGTCCATTAAATCGGGTGGACGTCTCGCTAAGGCCCCGCGCGAGGTGGCCAGGCGTTGCCGCATCGTGCCCCTGGATTACCAGCGGTACGGTGTGGTACCTAAGCCGAGCGTGGATGACCGCGTGGCTTTGGGTGAGGATGCGCGGCCAGGCTCCCGTTCTGACACGGGAGTCTTGTGTTCGAACGCGTTGCGTTCAGCAAATACCGCGTTGCGTGATGCGGAGGAGAGTGGGAGGGCTTCGATTGCCGCTCTGTCCCACGTCTCCCAGCTGTTACAAGGGGTAGTAACAGCATCCGCATCGCGCCAGCCAAGTCCGGTCACAGTCCAGTGAGCCATCCAGGATGGTATCAACCTGGCTCTGGACTGTATGACGCGGGCGGTGACCAGGAGTGTCCGGGCAAGGCGCACATTTGCCTTGGACAATCTGTGCCCGTCCCAGGACCTGTACAATAGGCTACTGCGTACGCCTATGACAGGTCCTGGTCTCTTTGGAGGTGAGGGATGTAGGCACCTCCAGGAGACGGTTACTCTGGTCAATAACCAGAGGGCGCTGCGCGAGCAGTTTGAGGTGCTTCGTCGTGCTAACGTTCACGCCGCACCCCCTGCGTATCGTCCCCTGCAGGCTCGAGGTGGTGGTGGCCAGGTCAGAGGCCAACCACCATCGTAGCGTCGGCCTCGGCCGCGTGCGATTCGGCCAGCAGCGAGGGGAGGGGGGCGCAGGCTCCTCAGGCGCAGTCAGCCAGGCAGCCGCCCGCACACCGAGGTGCGCGCGGTGCTGGTCGTGGCGCGCGAGGATCTGGGCGGGGTAATCGTTCCTGATGGGACGGTTACCGCGGTGAGAACCGCGCCGGTGTTTCTTGCAAAGGAGACAGTGCCGCTCTTGCACTCCTTATGTCCACCTCTATCCCTAGGTGGACCGGTGGGAGGCCGGCTAGCCGACCACATGCAAGAGTGGGAACGGTTAACTCAGGAACGTTTAGTCTTGCGATGGCTTTCAGTCGGCTATCATCCCGATTGGATGACAGGCCCGCCATCGCGACTGTCTCTAGTGCCGATCTGGACTCCAAATCCGAGAGATCCAGAGCAAAGGTTGTGTATCGAGGAGGAAATAAATTCCCTCATACAAAAATGAGCTATTCAGCCGGCACAGAGGTGTCCGGGCTTCTATTCAACCCTGTTCTTAGTAACAAATAACACCGGAGGGTGGAGACCAATTCTCAACCTCAAGCCATTGAACAAGTTCATAGAGACGCCCAGTTTCAAGATGGAGACTGTGCGCTCGGTGTTGGCGGGGTTAGAGAGGGGAATGTGGACAGCGTCGATAGATTTGAAGGACGCTTATTTCCACATCCCCATACACAGGAGTTTCCGTCGCTTCCTGAGATTTGCATTCCAGGGCAGACAGTGGGAATTCAGGGTGTTACCCTTCAGAATTTCCACGGCTCCTCGGGTTTTCACCCGTGTGGTTCTTGCGATTACCGCATCCCTCCACAGGAGAAGCATAGCAGTCCACACGTACATAGACGACTGGCTGTTAAAGGCACACATCTGGAGATTGTTTTGAAGACTCTCACAGACTTAGGCTGGATGATCAATTTCAAAAAATCAGAGCTGACTCCATCCCAGAAGTTTGTTTACCTGGGGATGTTCTTCGATCTAGAGACAGGATATGTTTATCCTACTCAGCAGAGAGTTCAGAGACTCATCTCAGTAATTCAGTCAGTGTGCGACAGTCGTCATGTCCTGGCACGGGTTTACTTGAGAATGCTGAGGTTGATGGTTTCGTCGAACGTGTCAGTGTTGGCGCCTCTAATTCACCACCTGCGATGGTGGTTGGACACAGAGAATCTCCTGGTGGGGGTTATGCTAACCCCTCCCCACCCTCAGGTGACTGTGTATACAGATGCATCGATGGAGGGCTGGGGGGCTTGCCTGGAAGAATCCACGATATCAGGGCTTTGGAATCCGGAACAGTCAAAGGAACATATAAATCTACTGGAGCTAAGAGCAGTAGTCCTGGGCCTGGAACATTTCTTACAGAAAGTTCAGGGCAAGATTGTTCTTATTCGTTCAGACAACTCAACAGTTGTGACTTACATAAACCGCCAGGGCGGAACGAAGTCGCCCAGTCTCTGTAGGATGACATGGAGACTGCTTTGTTGGTGCCTGGATCACCAGATTACCTTGAAAGCAGTTCATATTCCGGGAAGGTTAAATCTGCTAGCAGACTCATTGAGCCGAAGGATGAGTGTTTTACCCACGGAATGGCAACTAAATAAATGTGTGGCGGATCGTCTGTTCGACCATTGGGGGAAACCCAACATCGATTTGTTCGCAACGAAGAAGAATGCGAAGATGACGACGTACGTCTCTCCGATTCCGGATCCAAGCGCTTTCGCAACAGATGCGTTAGCTATCAGCTGGGGGAGAATGTATGCATACGCATTCCCTCCAGCAATCCTGATTCCAAAAATTCTTCAGAAAATCAGACAAGAGGAATGCCAAGTGCTTCTGATCGCCCCGGATTGGCCAAGCCGATCATGGTATACGGATCTGCTGGACCTTCTGGTCTGCAATCCGGTTCCTCTGCCTCTGATGGACGATATTATCTTCCAGGGCAAGGCCCTTCACAACAATCCGTCAATGTTCAGATTGACTGCGTGGATGTTGTCAAGGAATCTAGAATTAAGGAGGGCTTTTCTGAGCAAGCAGCCATGTTTATGGCCAAAGCCAGGAGGGGGTCAACCTCCAGAGCATATAATTATAAAATCAACAGATTTGCAGAATGGTGCTCAAAAAGATGTATTGATCCAATGGATTCATCTATTCAGGTAGTAGCTGATTTCCTCTGTCACCTGTATGATGCCTATAGCCTCAAGCCTAACTCTATTGCTGGTTATAAGTCAGCTTTAATGTCTGTTATTCCTTGCTTGGCTAAGAGGGGAAGTGATGAAGTGAATACATTAAATGTATTAATTAAAGGCATGGGCAATCTAAGACCAAGGAATCCACCTGTGATTCCGTCTTGGAGTTTATCGCTAGTGCTTCAAGTACTAGGTGATAAGCCGTTTGAACCACTTAGTTCCATTTCTATGAAACTATTAACACTGAAGACTGTGTTTTTAATTGCTGCAGCCTCGGCTAGGCGTAGAAGTGAAATTCATGCCTTATCAGCCGAGGATGACCGTTTTGTGGTTTCAGGGGAAGGCCTTAAGCTGCTACCTAGGATTAATTTCTTGGCTAAGAATCAGTCGTTGAAATATCCAGGTCAACCTATTGTTTTGCCTGCTTTAACTAGATATGATCCTAATTCTAAAGCATGGTGTCCCGTCCGGGCGCTTCTCCGGTACAAACAACGTACATCGGAGTGGCGCACCGACCAGTCGGCGTTATGGTTGTCATATATTGAACCCCATGGCAGGGCTTCTAAGGACACCATTTCCAGGTGGATTGTAGAATGCATTCAGTTTTGTCATAAATCCGCCACCGGGAAGCAGGTTGACGTGGCCAAGGCTCACAGTGTCCGCGGCGTAGTGACATCCACTGCCCTATTTAATGGGGTCCCTGTGGATGATATTATGTCGGTGGCTCAGTGGCACTGTGAGTCAAGTTTTACAGACCATTATCTCCGTGACACCTCTAATCCTCTCGCCTTGTCGATTTTGAAAAGATAACTAGGCTTATATTTTTGATGGGGTTTCCTCATTGCTTATATATTTCACAATTAATTGATGGAAACAACCACTTTTTTGGGACTGCATCGTTCTTCACCAATTGGAAGAGGATGTCATCAGCCATTTCAACAAGGTCAGTCTTGTGTATGAGTTGTCCATTGTTGATTGTCTTGTCACGTTACCCGTTATTAATATGATGATGGTTTTGTGTATTTATGTGGTTCATTGTTGAGAGTATACGAAAATGGAGTTTTTTCGTCTCTGTCCTGTAGTACATGGCACTTGTACGTAGAGAGCGTATAGGACATTGAGGTCATTCGACTCTTCCTCCCAGGAAGGAGGGGGGGGGAGCGCATATGACATTCGGTCATCTCTCATACATCGGTGGTGTTATCCGATGGTTAGTCAAATCCTGACTATTTTTTCATACAGTTTCAGAAGTTTAAGTGCCTTAAACGCAGAAAAGCGTATAGGGATGAGCTGGTCTTTTGACCTCGCCTCCCTCCCGCCGAATTCACTGTCGAATTCTGGCAATATCAAGAGTATTAGGGAGGTAAGTATACTCTTGATGTGAAATAAACGAAATCTAGGATTTCTTTTTTCACGAGAGAGTTGATACTTACCTCCCTAGATACGGACCCGGCCTCTCCACCCCACAGAGGCTTGGTCTTCAGGCTCTTAATAGTTGCATGTGTATCAGCCAATAAATTAGTCAGAGGTGCTAGTCTGCGCATGCGCGGTGGTGGGGCTGGCATCCGCCAGACTACGCTCTGACTCCCTGCCCAGTAGGGGCACCTAACTGTTTTAATCTGAGTGTTTATTGAGTGAAAGCCGATATTTAGCAATATCAAGAGTATTAGGGAGGTAAGTATCAACTCTCTCGTGAAAAAAGAAATCCTAGATTTCACTTCAAGAGTATACTTACCTCCCTAATACTTTTGATATTGCTAAATATTGGCTTTCACTCAATAAACACTCAGATTAAAACAGTTAGGTGCCCCTACTGGGCAGGGAGTCAGAGCGTAGTCTGGCGGATGCCAGCCCCACCACCGCGCATGCGCAGACTAGCACTACCTCTTTGCTAGATTATTGGCAAAGAGATCACACATGTTTTTTTGTTCAATAGCTTTTTCGCTCTCTTAAACTGTTTAAGTGGTGTTTGTTTGGAGTGTTAGTCACTTTTTTGGATGGCGGATAGGAATACGTCGCCACAGGAGGACGGAGGACCTTTAAATCAGGTGACTTCTAGTAAAATTAGCGAGTTTTCTTCCCGGTGTATTGTGTTTCCGGGACTCGCGTTTACCGTGATAAGCGCCTTGGTTGGTTGGGTTATATCAACTTGGTGCTACCTAGGACTAATTTCTCTTTCTGTTTATGTCCACAGGTCTGTATGACGCTAGGTGGTGACGTCACAGTACCAGAGAATTAGTTTTCTCTCCACCATGGTTCCATTTCCTACTAACACTGTTAGGTTATCTAACCAAATGAAAAATTATGTCCAGTGAGTTGGAGGCCTGGTATAAAGGTCTTCTCACTTTGCCCTCTTGATCCAATTCCTTCCCCATGAGGTGGAGAGAGTTAAGAGGTGTGCAGATGGTGGAGTTTCCGGTTCGTCACGTTGGATGGTTTGTCTATACAAAGTGTCAGGTATCTAGTTATTGATAATGTGGTGATGTTAATTATTGTAAACAAACAAAGGGAGATAATTAACATTTTTGCCAGAAAAGAGTTATCTATATGTATCTGATGGTTGTGTAGTCAACTTATCCATTCAGCATACAATTCGTCCTTGCACTTGGATGTTTTGTTGGGATCGATTTTTTCCTGTCACGGGATTAATGACGTCATAATCAGCCTGGCTATGTATTTATCAGCAATTCAAGCGCTATGCTGGTTTCTGATGTATATTGATCTTTATGATCGTTTTCCTTCTCTTTGAGTTGGATTCAGTTTCTAAGCTTAACTAGTTGCTCATACTCCTTGTCCTTTGGCCTGTTTCAGGGACCGGGTTGCGCGTCCTGTGGACGTTTTATGCATGTAAAGTTCTGGCCGCATCTGTGTTATCGATGTAGCCCTTGTGGTCCCTTGATTAATTGTGACATATGTAAGCACTGGGGGGGCGAGTTAATGTCCGAATTCTTGTGCTGCTTACAGGCGACGGACAAGGTGGTAGAGGAGGAGAAGAAGAAGAAGCGGAAACGAGAGGTTGTAAGTAGGAAGGGTAAGGG
Source organism: Chaetoderma sp. LZ-2023a (assembly GCA_034401795.1). NCBI lineage: Eukaryota > Metazoa > Mollusca > Caudofoveata > Chaetodermatida > Chaetodermatidae > Chaetoderma > Chaetoderma sp. LZ-2023a. The sequence continues at coordinate 60,443,279 of CM067365.1, forward strand.
GAAGGTCTCGTCCGCGGTGGATATGGAGACCTTCCGGACCGAGATGTTGGGAGAGATGAAGAGGACAATAAAAGATTTGGTTCCAGGGTTGCTTCGTGGCATGCTTCCTGGACCAGATCCTTTATTGTCCTCGTCATCGGCTTCGGAGCAGGTAATCCCCGCCTCTGGATCGATTTTCCTTAGTCCGCTTCCGTTGTCCGACGATTCAGAGGTGGCCCCATTAGAGGGGGCGTTCCACGGCCCTGGCAGCAGGCTTATTGCCGCGCCGATAGGGGACCGTGGACGGTTGTCGCTGGAACCCGCTGGCTGCTTATCAGTCCAGGGGTATCCGCACGCCGCGGTGGCCAGTACCTCCTATGGCACCGTTCCTGGTCAGCCCGGGTTAGCTCTCTTTGCTGACCCGGGGTCTAATCTTTCTGACCAGGGTGATGAGGATTACCTGCTAGGGTCGCCGTCTGACGACGTGGACATGGATGAAGACGTTTGTGCACCCCTCGCGGGGAATACAGGCGCTTTTTTCCACGGTAGTACTCACCCTGGAGTAAGGTCCGCGGTTCAGATGGTGGCCCAGGGCGCTGCTGATGGCCAGCGGTACCGCATACCTCGGCTTGCCGAGCGTGTAGCTGGTGCTGGCCGGGCCCGTGGTGGGGCTATATATACCCCGTGCTCTACCGCGGTGCCTGCTCCTGGTCAAACCAGTGATATTCTCATGCCGGTGCTGTCAGGCCCGCATGTTTTCCCTGGCTTGCCAGGTGTATCAGCGTACCCGCCGTCAAGTACTGCTTGCGCTCAGGAGGAAGACGAAGGACCCCGTCTTGTAGAGCGCTCGCAGTTAGCCACGGAGGAGGATTGGTATGACGCTTGCCAGTGGTTGGTGAGCGTTAGGCCTGATCTGCCCGTGGAGCAGTCGGCTAGCCACCGTGTTCACACGCCGTGGTTAGCTGGGAAACCAACTGCTAACGCTATGCCTTCTCTGCCGCTGGCGGAGCATGTTGTTGACATGTTCAAGGCGGCGGAGTCGTCCATTAACACGAGTGGACGTCTCGCGAAGGCCCCTCGCGAGGTGGCCAGGCGTTGTCGCATCGTGCCCCTGGACTACCAGCGGTACGGTGTGGTACCCAAGCCCAGCGTGGATGACCGCGCGGCTTTGGGTGAGGATACGCGGCCAGGCTCCCGTTCTGACGCGGGGGTCTTGAGCGAGAACGCGTTGCGTTCGGCGAATACCGCGTTGCGTGATGCGGAGGAGAGTGGGAGGGCTTCGATTGCCGCTCTGTCCCACGTCTCCCAGCTGTTACAGGGGGTAGTAACGGCATCCGCATCGCGCCAGCCGGGCCCGCTCGCGGTCCAGCGAACCATCCAGGATGGTATTAACCTGGCGCTGGACTGTATGACGCGGGCGGTGACCAGGAGTGTCCGGGCAAGACGCACATTTGCCCTGGACAATCTGTGCCCGTCTCAGGACCTGTATAATAGGCTACTCCGTACGCCTATGACGGGTCCTGGTCTTTTTGGAGGTGAGGGATGTCGCCACCTCCAGGAGACGGTCACCCTGGTGAATAACCAGAGGGCGCTGCGCGAACAGTTTGAGGTGCTGCGTCGTGCTAACGTTCGCGCCGCGGCCCCTGCGTATCGTCCCCTGCAGGCTCGAGGTGGTGCTGGCCAAGTCAGAGGCCAGCCGCCGTCGCAGCGCCGGCCTCGGCCGCGTGCGATTCGGCCAGCAGTGAGGGGGGCGCAGGCTCCTCAGCCGCCCTCAGCCAGGCAGCCGCCCGTGCACCGAGGTGCGCGCGGGGCGGGGCGGGTCGCGCGAGGATCTGGGCGTGGTTATCGTTCCTGACAGGGCGCTTACCGCGGTAAGGACCACGCCGGTGTGTATGGTGACGGAGACAGTGCCGCTCTTGCATGCCTTGTGTCCACCGCGGTCCCTAGGTGGACCGGTGGGAGGCCGGCTAGCCGACCACATGCAAGAGTGGGAACGGTTAACTCAGGACCGTTTAGTCTTGCGATGGCTTTCCGTGGGGTATCATCCAGAGTGGATGACAGGCCCGCCGTCGCGACTGTCTCTGGTGCCAGTCTGGACTCCCGTTCCGAGAGATCCAGATCAAAGGTTGTGTCTCGAGGAGGAGATAAATTCCCTCGTACAAAAAGGAGCTATTCAGCCGGCACAGAGGTGTCCGGGCTTCTATTCAACCCTGTTCTTAGTAACAAAACGCACCGGAGGGTGGAGACCGATTCTCAACCTCAAGCCATTGAACAAGTTCATCGAGACGCCCAGTTTCAAGATGGAAACGGTGCGCTCGGTGTTGGCGGGGTTGGAGAGGGGGATGTGGACGGCGTCAATAGATTTGAAGGACGCTTATTTCCACATCCCCATCCACGGGAGTTTCTGTCGCTTCCTGAGATTTGCATTCCAGGGCAGACAGTGGGAATTCAGGGTGTTGCCCTTCGGAATTTCCACGGCTCCTCGGGTTTTCACCCGTGTGGTTCTTGCAATCACAGCATACCTCCGCAGGAGAAGCATAGCAGTCCACACGTACATAGACGACTGGCTGTTGAAAGCGCACACCCGGGAAAGTTTGTCCGCCAATCTGGAGATTGTTTTGAAAATTCTCACAGACTTGGGCTGGATGATCAATTTCCCAAAATCAGAGCTGACTCCATCCCAGAAGTTTGTTTACCTGGGGATGTTCTTCGATCTAGAGACAGGATATGTTTATCCTACTCAGGAGAGAGTTCAAATACTCATCTCGTTGATTCAGTCAGTGTGCGACAGTCGTCATGTCCTGGCACGGGTTTACTTGAGAATGCTGGGGTTGATGGTTTCGTTGGAACCAGTCATTCCTCAGGCCGCCTTACGCAGGCGGCCGATCCAGTTGTTTCTCATGACACAATGGACCCAGAGTACAGGTTCGCTGGACTCGAATGTGTCAGTGTTGGCGCCTCTGATTCACCACCTGCAATGGTGGTTGAATACAGAGAATCTCTTGCCGGGGGTTTTGCTAACCCCTCCCCACCCTCAGGTGACTGTGTATACAGATGCATCGATGGAGGGCTGGGGAGCTTGCCTGGAAGAATCCACGATATCAGGGCTTTGGAATCTGGAACAGTCACAGGAACATATAAATCTACTGGAGCTAAGAGCAGTAGTCCTGGGCCTGGAACATTTCTTACAGAAAGTTCAGGGCAAGATTGTTCTTATTCGTTCAGACAACTCAACAGTTGTGACTTACATAAACCGCCAGGGCGGAACGAAGTCGCCCAGTCTCTGTATGATGACATGGAAACTGCTTTGTTGGTGTCTGGATCACCAGATTACCTTGAAAGCAGTTCATATTCCGGGAAGGTTAAACCTGCTAGCAGACTCATTGAGCCGAAGGATGAGTGTTTTACCCACGGAATGGCAACTAAATCAATGTGTGGCGGATCGTCTGTTCGACCATTGGGGGAAACCCAACATCGATTTGTTCGCAACGAAGAAGAATGCGAAGATGACGACGTACGTCTCTCCGATTCCGGATCCAAGCGCTTTCGCAACAGATGCGTTAGCTATCAGCTGGGGGAGAATGTATGCATACGCATTCCCTCCAGCAATCCTGATTCCAAAAATTCTTCAGAAAATCAGACAAGAGGAATGCCAAGTGCTTCTGATCGCCCCGGATTGGCCAAGCCGATCATGGTATACGGATCTGCTGGACCTTCTGGTCTGCAATCCGGTTCCTCTGCCTCTGATGGACGATATTATCTTCCAGGGCAAGGCCCTTCACAACAATCCGTCAATGTTCAGATTGACTGCGTGGATGTTGTCAAGGAATCTAGAATTAAGGAGGGCTTTTCTGAGCAAGCAGCCATGTTTATGGCCAAAGCCAGGAGGGGGTCAACCTCCAGAGCATATAATTATAAAATCAACAGATTTGCAGAATGGTGCTCAAAAAGATGTATTGATCCAATGGATTCATCTATTCAAGTAGTAGCTGATTTCCTCTGTCACCTCTATGATGCCTATAGCCTCAAGCCTAACTCTATTGCTGGTTATAAGTCAGCATTAATGTCTGTTATTCCTTGCTTGGCTAAGAGGGGAAGTGATGAAGTAAATACATTGAATGTATTAATTAAAGGCATGGGCAATCTAAGACCAAGGAATCCTCCTGTGATTCCGTCTTGGAGTTTATCGCTAGTGCTTCAAGTACTAGGTGATAAGCCTTTTGAACCACTTAGTTCCATTTCTATGAAACTATTAACACTGAAGACTGTGTTTTTAATTGCTGCGGCCTCGGCTAGGCGTAGGAGTGAGATTCATGCCTTATCAGCCGAGGATGACCGTTTTGTGGTTTCAGGGGAAGGCCTTAAGCTGCTACCTAGGATTAATTTCTTGGCTAAAAATCAGTCGTTGAAATATCCAGGTCAACCTATTATTTTGCCTGCTTTAACTAGATATGATCCTAATTCTAAAGCATGGTGTCCCGTCCGGGCGCTGCGCCGGTACAAACAACGTACGGCGGCATGGCGCACCGACCAGTCAGCGTTATGGTTGTCATATATTGAACCCCATGGGAGGGCTTCTAAGGACACCATTTCCAGGTGGATTGTGGAATGCATTCAGTTTTGCCATAAATCCGCCACCGGGAAGCAGGTTGACGTGGCCAAGGCTCACAGTGTCCGCGGCGTAGTGACATCCACGGCCCTATTTAATGGGGTCCCTGTGGATGATATTATGTCGGTGGCTCAGTGGCACTGTGAGTCAAGTTTTACAGACCATTATCTCCGTGACACCTCTAATCCTCTCGCCTTGTCGGTTTTGAAAAAATAAATCGGTTTATATTTTTTGAGGTGATTTCCTCATTACTTATATATATCACAATTAATTTATGGAAACACCCACTTTTTTGGGCCTGCATCAGTCTTTACCGATGGGAAGATGATGTCAGCAGCCATTTTCAACAAGGTCAGTCTTGTTCATGTGTTGTCCGTTGTTGATTGTATTGTCACGATTACCCGTTATTAATATGGTGATGGTTTGTGTATTTGTGTGGTTCATTGTTGAGAGTTACGAAAATGGAGCTTTTTCGTCTCTGTCCTGTAGTACATGGCACTTGTACGTAGAGAGCGTATAGGACATTGAGGTCAGTCGACTCTTCCTCCCAGGAAGGAGGGGGGGGGGGGGGGGGGAGCGCATATGACATTCGGTCATCTCTCATACATCGGTGGTGTTATCCGATGGTTAGTCAAATCCTGACTGTTTTTTCTTACAGTTTCAGAAGTTTAAGTGCCTTAAACGCAGAAAAGCGTATAGGGATGAGCTGGTCTTTTGACCTCGCCTCCCTCCCGCCAGATTCACTTTCGAATTCTGGCAATATCAAAAGTATTAGGGAGGTAAGTATACTCTTGAAGTGAAATAAACGAAATCTAGGATTTCTTTTTTCACGAGAGAGTTGATACTTACCTCCCTAGATACGGACCCGGCCTCTCCACCCCACAGAGGCTCGGTCTTCAGGCTCTTAATAGTTGCATGTGTGTCAGCCAATAATCTAGTCAGAGGAAGTGCTAGTCTGCGCATGCGCGGTGGTGGGGCTGGCATCCGCCAGACTACGCTCTGACTCCCTGCCCAGTAGGGGCACCTAACTGTTTTAATCTGAGTGTTTATTGAGTGAAAGCCAATATTTAGCAATATCAAAAGTATTAGGGAGGTAAGTATCAACTCTCTCGTGAAAAAAGAAATCCTAGATTTCGTTTATTTCGTTTAATCTATACCATCACTCCATCTAGCCTCCATCAAAATTGAAATGAGTTTCTAATTCTTTCCATATTGTTATTGTGTACCAGGAATTAGGTAAATATTAGTCTTTTAATGGGCATTTAATTCATCATCCAATGCCAATTGTTCTATGCCATCATTGCATCCCGACTCCATCACAAAGAAAATAATTGTCAAATTGTTTTCATGTTTCTACATGGCTTGGACTTTATTATTGCGGACCAAAAATTCGAAGAATGTTAAAGTTTTATCAATGGTCTTTTACTTTATCAAGGGCTTATCTGATCCCAACGAAACTTTACATATTTGTTCTGTATCATCAGTGTAATCAATTTGCAGCAAAATTAAAGTGATTTTAAAGTTAGATATGGTTACTCTGAGGCAGAGTTCAAAATAACTCTTTAATGGTCAAGCCTACAAAACTGGTTTCTGCAATGGGCCTGAGGTATGTCCATTGACAGGCCATGGGAAGACTATTTTAGAAATTAGAAACTATCACTGGAATGCCTGGCTCTACCAGTCATCCCTAACAAATGGTAAATTTGAATAAATTGTCTACTTTTGGACTGTAAATGGCCATCTACTGAGCAGTTTTTAATTTTCTTGACAATAAAACTTTAACCCATTAAAGATCAAACCGACTAAAACCGGACATTTGCGGTAGTCAAGAAGAATATCCATTTGCAGGCCAAGAGTTGATTATTTTTTAAGATTTTACAACTGCAATGCCTGGCTTGGTAACCAAGTCAAGTCATTCCAGTGGTATGTTTTCAAAAAATATTCTCTTGGCCTGCAAATAGACATCCCATCAAGTAAATATTCTGATTTTCTTGAACAAACTTGACCGTTAAAGTGTTACCAGCCAAGTGTGTCCTGAAGCCTGGTTTGTCAAATCCTCACTATCCATGCCTATAGGCAGATACAGGACATAGCATAGCGGGGGTAGATTTTAAGAATTTTTTCTACTAACCCAGACGGGATAGTGCATCAATGATTTTGCTATCCCGCAGCAAATTTCACTAACACAATGCTTGTAAGCTCAAATCTGATCACTTCTTTAATCCATTCACTGGTGAATCTGTATAAAATGCATTTCTAAGGCTTCCATACAGAGAAGCTGTTGAATATTTTGAAATTAATTTGTCCAGAAAGCCATTGCTCCCTTATTTCAAAATATTCAATAAAGCATTGAATGTAGCAGAAAATTTATTCTATTTTTGGTGAGTTTTTTCGTATTTCCTCTTTTGAGAGCATTACTAACCCAGATGGGTTAGTGCAAGTGTAGTTTCACTAACCCATATGAAATTCTACTATCCTCGGGATAAAGCGTTAGTGTTAAAATTGAGCCCTGCATAGCTTTACATTTTTGTTTGTTTCAGACATTGGTCAGCACCGTTCAACATCTGCAGTGAATATATCTCTTCAAGTGCCAAGACTTCTTATGAATCCAAATCAGCAGCCTTTAGCATCTCCAAATGTTTCAACAAATGTGAATCAACATCCTACAACTTCAACAAATATCAATCAAGAGACTTCAGGCGAAAGAAATGTTTATCATCAAAGTTCAACATCTAAAAATAAACCTTTGACATCAATCGGCGATGTAAGTCATCTTCCATCATTGTGTAACATTATGTCTAAGCGACAAAGAGGTAAAAAAAGGGACAAACGAATAAGAGAACAACAATGTTCAACATTCACAAACCTACCTCTGGTATCCATGATGGATTTTGGTCATCAGCGATCAAGAACTTTGAAAGTTATGTCAAAGCAGCAGAAAGGAAGAAAACGTAACAAACGCACAAGTGGTGAACTGTTGAAGATGTTTACCCCAAATCATCAGGTAAATATATAATGGATGCATCTGAACTGTCACTTATGTATCTGATGTCATGATCAAATGTGTCAATGGATAAATTGAATCTGTCACTCAAGTATATGATGTCATAATCAATTATGTATGTCACATGTAGACTGACATCGCAGTCGTAATTAACAGACAATACTCATGAAGCTGGGGCAGTCCACCAAGTGTACGAATTGTATCTCTGATGGATTTAATATTTAATAAACTTTCTGTTGAATATTTTGAAACTAATTTAACTTGACGCTCTTGCTGCCATAGACTTTGTTTTACTTTGATATGATGTAAATCGACTGCATCACAGCGAATCAGATGATGTTGACATAACAATCACAATAACATCCAGCTACCTGTGTGTATCAATAATTAGGTAATTGTCAAAGTTTGTCAATGGACAATTAATTCATTAAGAACTTATCCAATCTTAATAAAACTTTACAGATTTGATCTATACAATCATTGCATCTAGTCTCCATCATAATTGAAATGATTTGCAATTTTTCTCCGTATCTACAGGATTTGGCCTTATTTTATTTTGCACCAATTCAGCAAGGACTTATCCGATCTTAAAAAAACCTAGACAGATTTGTTTCATATCATCATTGCATTTATTTTGTAGCAAAGTTAAAACGGTTTTCAAGTTTTTTCCATGCTTTGTCTCCTTTTAAAGAATTAGAAGAATGTTAGAGCTTTTCAATTGACATTCAATTCATCAAGTTTGTATACTGTTATTTCGCGACACTGCCACTCATGATGTGTGATATGCGAAAAAACTAAAGGGCTCGACATGCGGGATGCTGTCCATCTAGTACAGGTAAGTTTTTCCCTCCAAAATACCTTCGTTTCTTTATATTTCTAAGGTATTTCTGTTCATTAGAAGACTTCTCCTCAACACCGTTCCTAAAGAGTTAATCGGGAAAAGTAACAACTGGAATATTATATGGAAAAGTAAGTCTTTGAATAGAAATCTATATGTTACAAAGGATTTTAACCCTTTCACCAATGGATTTTTCATATTTCATTTTCAAGGCAAACCTAGGGGAAAACGGCTGAATATTTTGAAATGAATTTGACTGGGAACCATTGCTGCCATAGGCAGCAATGACTTCCAGTCAAATTAATTTCAAAATATTCAACAGAATGAGTTATATCGTAAAAAAATCACCTCTTCAAGGATTTGTCAGTGAAAAAGTTACGGTTAAAGTTCTTGTATCCCAATAATTATAGAAAGATGTGCACACGATATGCGGTACCTGTTATTTTCTGTCCAATTTATCCAGCATGCAATGTCCTGACTATTGGATGCCATATTATTTAAGTCCATTTTCTATAGAGACTTAGATTTCTCAAATGCAAAGTCGCCATTGGCACATGAAACTGGTCATTTGTCAGCCAGTTTTTTTAAGCATACTGTAAGAACATTGGAAGTATTCACGGCAGTACGCTCAACAACACTAAATTTCAATAGACCTTTCCAGTTTTAACTATGCCACGCCCATCTTTAGCTAAGCTCCACCCACACTTCGCTGTGTTGAGATCGATCATTGCTATCAATTTCCAGAAAACTATTTAGGTAAGTTGTTAAATATTTTGAAACTAATTTGACTGGGTGCTGTTGATGACATATGCAGCATCAGCGCCCAGCCAAATTAGTTTCAAAATATTCAACAGCATGTTTATTAAGTGGTAAAGACATAGAATTTGTACAATAATGGATAGTCCGTCTTCACTTAAGCATTTGTAATGTACTTATCTACATCATTCATGACGTAACTGATTATGACATCATCCTACATGTCACGTAGTTGATTATGACATCATATGTTGTATGGATAAATGGGACTCACTCTTTCTTTCTGTGTAGGCCTTAAGTTCGTTGTTATCACTGGTATTTACAACTGAAGTATTTTGGCTCCAAAATGTTATCTAATGCAGAGAATCATAGAGACTAAACATGCACAGTACAGCTCACAAAGAACTTTAAGGTCTCACTGCTGCAAGCCCCCAGGCAATAATTTCAATCGCCAAAACATGTCAAAATATTTATCTGGTCAACGACATAGCTCCCGGAATATGTTGTGTGCAAAAACTCAGCAATCAGATGGTTAATATGTTTCCCAAAAAAAATAAAACTTGCTGTTGAATATTTTGGACTTAATTTGATTGGCATCCAATCAAATTAAGTAAAAAACATTCAACAGAACATTTCTTACATCGTGTTCAAAATTGTACTAACTAACATATTTCTAGGTTTGTTTTTGGAAACATTTTGATTTGTTTATGAGGTGTGCATTGTGCATGGACATCGGTAATCCTCATATTTAATTCTCAAGGTCAAGAAAATCTGTAACTGATAATCAGGGATTCTCATAAGGGTCCTTTTGAGGGTATATACCCCAAAAATGCTACTTCGGGCCCCCAAAAGTAGTGTCTGAGAGGGTTAGGGCCACAAAATCTTGTATAACTATTAAACATTAATTACTTTTATTGGTTTTTATACAAAATAACCACAAGACCTAACATGGAACTCTCATAATTCATAGCTGTGAATCAATGGTACCTTCTAATTTTAGAATGGATGGAAAAACTGAAGTGGGACCCCAGATTTTAGCTTGGGAGCCCAGATTCAGGGTGTGCAGTCCCTTGGACCTCCAAATTTTAGATACCATGAGAAACACTGCTCTCATTTTGGAAACTCATGGAAAACTCATTGAATTTTACATTGAATTCAGTAAAATGTGTGTGAAACTGTTAAGTTTTCATTTATTATAGACATTAAGCGACTGCTTGTACTTGGGAAATATGATAAGCTGAGTCTGGGAGAACTTATGTCCGGGATGAAATACACAGAATGTACATGGGTGAAGGATGCACACTTCCCAGCATGCATCAGGCACATCCTGTTATCTGCACTTATTTGGTGGCTCTTCTCCGACGTCATCTGTGTCGTTATTAAGGTAGTCTATAGAGGTATCGATGGTTGTTATTACACCACAAAAACATCCATTACCATTCAATGACTACTTGCTAAATCAATTATCTGCATTTAGCTACCAGAATAAGATTTTTATGCTTGCATACACTCCTCCCCATGCCTATTCCTATTAATATGGACCCCCAACCAGGCTACTGGTTAGGTCCATCTCCAGTATATTGACTGATATAGACTGGCACCAGTCTGTGTTCACTCCATGGTGACACCTGTCACTAAGCGCGCTGGAGCTCAAATAGGAAACAGATTCACTTTTCAATTATTCTGCAAGCAGAATAACTGCTCAAATATTACTAGAGTTTTTATAGCTTTGCGCTGTGTCAGCTATACTTTTGAAAGTACTTCCTATTACTATAATGCCTGCTATGAAGTCTATCCTCCCTAAGTTACGTTTAGGAAGTATTTCATGGTATATTGAACTTTATAAATATGTGTATAAATGTTACCCGTTTTCGTGAGGTGTAGCTAATGTTTTCGTGGTAACAATCTTAATATGCCTATATCATCATCATCATCATCTTAAATCTCTAGTGTACTCCAAGAGGCCTTTCTGACTTTTCATTTTAGTGCATTATAAGGAATTACATTTATTACCTATGAAAGATTGTTTTCTTGTCGTTAGGGATTTAAAAAAAAATTTGAACTTTCCCGCCTTTCTTAGAAATGCGTTTACATGTTTCTAGACTCTTTTTAACGAAATACTAGGCTGTATGCTTCATTGTAACCTTTTTTCATTTTTAGGAGTCTGTTAAGTCGACCGATAAGATCAAATGCACGTCCTCTAAGTGTGATCGCCTTCACTCTGCGGAGTATGGAGGACATGTCTGTTCTAAATGCACCTCGTGTACCCCCACAACAATGTGCGGGATGTGCAAAGGGTGGTCGGACTTCAGTATCTAAGGCCTTTTTTAAAGATTTGCCCTCTAAACAACCGCTGCCCTCTGGTCGATCTTCTCTTACCCCCGTTGCTGTAAAGACAAAAGCTGTGTCTTTTGCAAAAACTAATGTTTCTAATCCATCAGCAGCGGGTGGGGGGGGGGAACTCGAGCAGGTCATCGGGTCAAACATTAGTCTTGAGGGTTAAAGGAATGATTCTCAAGCAGTGGTGGCGGCGGTGGAAGCCCCCGTCCAAAAGCCTTATGCTAATTCCAAAGTTTCAGTCATTCCGGTCGTCAAAAATGTTCATAGGTCGCCTATAGCCAAAGGTTTTCAATCAAGCTTTTCTAGTACTTCCGGTTCAGTTGTAGTGGATTCGGGTCGTCAGGACAAGGGTTTACTTCCGTTTTCCGGATCTACTTCCATTCCTTCCGTATCCGGTCTGACTTCCGGTTTTACAGGACATTCGGGTCTTCAAGATCCGGTTCCTATTTCTGCTTCCGGTCTTAGCAGCGCTTCCGGTCATATGGATATCTGGGGTCTTTGGACCCTTATTATTTTACTTCTTCCGGTAGGAGCGCTTCCGTTTCCGGTTTGGATTCCGGTCTGTACACTTCCGCTTCTGGTTCTAGGGGTGTACTTCCGGGTCGTTCCGGTTGGGACGTAACTTCTGGCATAGCGAACAATCATAGTCGGTTAGCCTCGACTAAGAATCTATCCGAGCATCAACTTACGCTTCCATTTTCAGTTTCTTTAGATGCGGAGAATTTTTCAGTGGATAGGCGTAATGAGTTTGATGATAGGAATTTTGTAGGCTCTTGTTCTGAATTTTCTCATAGTATTTTTTCTCATGATTCTTTAGTTTCTAATTATGGTTCTTCCCTTCCATCTCGGGTAGTTGATGTTGATTTATCTTCTCCTTCTGCTCCTTCTTTTTGTGATGCTGTCGCGGCCTCCTTCTTTCTCTTCCTCCTCTCATCCTCCAGGTTTTAATTCTATTCCTTCTTCCTCTTCTGCTTCTTCTCTTTCTGCTAAGGATTTTTCGTCCAGTCATGTGTCTAATTCATCATCTCTTTTTCAATCATCTATTCCTCCTCCTCCGGGATTCTCCCGTCTTTCTTTATCAATTGGTTCTTCTCAGGGATCCTTAGATCATTCTCCTTCTTCATCTGTTCTTCCAATTTCTTCTCTTCCTCCTTCCTCTTCTGCCTCTCCTTCCTTTGATCATCTTGATCCGATTGTTTCCGTTGTTCTTTCTCCCGAGTTAGAATTTCAAATTGTTGATTTGGGTTTAGATTTCTCTTTGTTTTCTGTGGTTAGGGATCCTTCTCTCGATCGTTCTTTTGTTTCGGCTCATTTTTCGATCCTCAAGGTTTTCTGTCAGTTCTCTGGTTCATCCCTCCTTGTCTTCTAGTCATGATCATGGTATGGATTCTTTTCCTTCTGATCAAATTTCATCCTTTCCTGAGTCTTCTAGAAGACCCTGTTCTCCTATTTCCTCTAGAGCTGCTGAATCTTTAGTTTCAGGTGATTCCTCACTTCTCATCTCTTCTTCCTCTCCTAATCCTTCTTCTCTTCCCTCAGTTTCCAAGTCAGTCAGGGCCAGGGATCTGAAGAGGTTTTGTCGGGTCAGAGTCTTTGGAAGACTGGTCCATGGCTCACAGGTGGATCGCCTCTACTCTTTCCCTTCCTCTTAAGGAGGAATTTTCTATTAACCCTCCTTCTTTCGGGTCTGCTCTTTCTACGTCTGATTCTTCTTCTCAAGTTCTCCCTATTGATAACTTAGTCGTAGATATGCTGGATTTCTTCGTTAATGATGTTAACTGTAAGAAGTTTTCTCTTTCTTCTAAATTTGAGGTGCCTGTTCAGGTTCCCTAAGAAGATTATTTGAAGGTTGCTACTCAGTGTCTTTCTGGCCCCTCGTGGGCTGTTCTTTCTTCACATTTAAATGAGTCTTCCAAGATTGAGCATTCCACTGATCTTTTTAAATGGGAGTCTGTATGCAGATCCCGGCTTAAGTCCACCAATTTCCTTGCTCTGTTATCTGAAGCTGTTCTTAAGGCTCAAGAATGTGGTGACCAGGTTCCTTTATCAGTTTTTCGTTCCTTGGCGCATCTGTCTTGTGGTTCTCTCAGTTCAGTCTGCAGATCTTTGGGATTCATTACTTCTAAGAGAAGGTCCAGGAAGCTCTCTGAGGTTCAAATTTCTAATACGTTGAAGAATAATCTTATTTCAGCCCCCCCCCCCCCAACCCTTTGGTCAGGATATATTCGGACAGTCGGCTTCCAGTCTTATTCGTGCGGAATCTGAGCACCTGAAGGCCTCTAGGGAGCTTCAGGCTCAGATTTCCTTTTCTAATCCTTCTAAAAGAGATGTTTCTTCAGTAAAGAGTCCAAATTCATCTCCTAGAAGAAAGATCGGGGATTATTAATAATTCTAACCGATCATCTTCCAATCTTCAAGATAGATCTGCGGACGAGGATCATTTTGATTCCATATCCTCTCACCGTTCTAGGTCCCAAGGGAGGCAGTCTTTCTCTCCTTGGGCGAGAGGGGGGGTCAGTCCCTTTCTCGTCATCCTAGGTCCAGGTCCAGAGGTCGTTCTTCCTTTAGAGGTTATCAAGGAAAGAGAGTTTGAAGGTGTGGACTATTCTCGGGTAAGTCCAACTTTCTCTCTTCCTTTAATCATCCCTCCCCCTCTTCTTGTGCCTTTGGATCAGTCGGTCCAGTGCCTTTTACCCAATGTGCCAGTAGGAGGGCACCTGTCTGTTTTGGGAGAATTGGCAGGCCCTCATTCAGGACTCCTGGCTAGTTTATCAGATACGTGGGGGTTACGCACCGTCTTGGATCCGTCATCCTCCTGTTCTCTCTTTTCTTCCAAAATGGACACCAATTCCATCCAATCCAGAAAAATTGGTTGCCTTGGAAGATGAGTTTGAATCCATGATTGTCAAGAGGGCAATAGAAGAAGTTCCCCATTGGAGAGTACACCCGGGCTACTATTCAATCATCTTTTTAGTTTGCAAGAAAACAGGAGGTTGGCGTCCTATCATAAATTTGAATAAATTAAATCTCATGATTCTTACTCCCAAGTTCAAGATGCAGACCATCTCCCAGATCATTTCCAGTCTAGATCAGTGTATGTGGACGTCTTCCATCAACCTAAAGGACGCCTACTTTCATGTTCTCATTCACCATTCCTTCAGAAAATTTCTGAGGTTTGCTTACAAAGATCGAGTTTGGCAGTTTCGCGCCATGCCCTTCGGCCTGACCACGGCTCCTTTTCTTTTTACTCACTTAGTCTGAGCCGTGGCAGGGATTTTACACCGTCGTTCTATCCATCTTCACGTTTATATAGTCGATTGGTTAGTAAAAGCAGTCTTCCTAAATTCTCTCAGGAATTCTTCCAGTGGTTTGCAGTAGAGATGGGCGGTATTGATATTTACATGACGGTACCGGTACCATGAAAAAATACCGCGGTACCACGGTATACCGTCATCTGAGCTTGAGGCATGCCACGAAATTAGAACAATTTTTTCCATTTCCTTTTCACTTCCGTCTCCAATCAACGGTAAATATAGGTAAAATAAATAAATCGGCTTCCTGATTTAGAGAAGAAAAACATGGCTATTGCGACTGTTTAGTTTCACGATTTTATTAGGTCACTATTTTTATTGACGTAATATCATTCACAGGAATATTGGTCAAAGGGTGTGGTCGACTCGCTAACTATAACCCGCTGTTTGAGACATTGGGGTGCACTATTTTCAATCTGGATTGTTCTTGCTATTAATGCGTGCGACCAGCAAACGGTAAATTTTATTTTGGCAGTCGAGCGCTTTGATAAACAGAGTCCAGACAAAATCCGCGAGTATTTAAACGGGGCGAGTGTTGTACGCTTTTATTTCTGTTGGAGTCGTATATTCTGTTACTCGCGAAAACATGCCTATACACATACATATAACACGACATTGAGTATAGCCGATTCCAAAGCTTCTGATAATTACCGAGTACCCGATGTGCAGACTCGTTACTCGCCATGCTTCACGTGAACAATGCGTGTAAAAAGCTATTTCCGCGAACTTCCGACGCGTAGCCAGTTGAAAAATGAATTGCAAAAACTAAAACACTAATTTTTAGGTGTCGTTACTTAAACTGGATTTAATCCGTAAAGAAATTTCTTAAAACAAGCCAGAAAAAAAAAAAATAACGACTTCAACGCTGCTCGTTGTTAATAAATTAGCACGTGATCAAAATGGCGCGAGCAAATACTACGTTTTAGTAAATTTTCATTGAATAATTCAGCATAGTAATGTATTTTCCCATGGTCTAGTTCATGAACAACCAATCAGATACGTCTTTGCGAGATCGCTGTTGTGTTTTTGAATAGCACGCAGTTTGTATGTTATTTTGTTATTCTAGCGTGTTTGTTCGGTGACAAAATGCTTGGAGTAATAAATTACAAATAATAGAAACAGGAATAGGGAATATATTATAGTGTAATTACTACCCGCGGACAGCCAGAGAATGAGTTTAGATGTTTTAAATAAAGCAATTTTACCGTGAGACTGTCAAGACGTACGTTTGACATACAATTCTGTCTGTCATTATTTTGTAATTGACGTCGTGACGTTTGTTTTTACAACAACCCTTTCACCTGAACTCGGCTAATAGTTAGGGATGCCTGTATTTTTGGCACTATTAGCACTTATTTACCCTTGGTCAAGTCAGATTTTATGAATATATTTCTCAAATATTGCTCAAACATTATGGACGGTATTCACGGTATTTGGAAATGTCGACGGTCACGGTATCGGTTCACGGTATACCGCGGTCCTCACGGTACTACCGTCAGACCGCCCAGCTCTAGTTTGCAGTCTGGCATGCAACCTAGGGTGGATTTTAAATCTAAAGAAATCAAGCCTAATTCCCTCTCAGATCTTCACGCATCTAGGCGTTTCTTTCGATCTGGCCCAGTGTCTAGTCTTCCCATCAGATCCAAGAATAAAGGCTTTATCAGTGGCAATGGAAACCCTGTCTTCTTCCATGGTCAGAGCAAGATTTCTGCTAAGAGTGATAGGTTTGATGGTCAGCTTACAGAATGTTATTCAATGGGTGGCGCTGATGAGAAGACCCTTCCAAATGTATTTAATGTCCCTTTGGAAGCAGTCAGTTCACTCTATTTACCATCAGATTACCATCAGAGAACACTTGATTCCTCATCTAGATTTTCGGAAAGATCGTTCTCTGCTTCTGATGGGTGTTCCACTGGTAAAGTCCTCCCCTCAGGCGATTATCTTCACAGATGCTTCTCAGGAGGGATGGGGAGCGGTCTGGGACTCCCTGTCGGTTTCCGGTCTTTGGTCCCTGGAGGTGTCGACAGCTCATATCAACATTCTGAAATTGTGGGCTGTCAAGAAGGCTCTCCTTTCATGGGCAGATCTTGTGATAGGTCTCAAAATCTCGATTCGGTCAGACAATTCGACAGTGGTCTCTTATATCAACAGGCAGGGGGGTACAAGGTCATCCCTCCTTTGTCTAGAGGTGTGGAATCTTCTCTTATGGTGTCGCAAGAATCAGATTTTTCTAGTGTCTTCTCATGTCCCAGGAAGTTTGAATTTTCTTGCGGACCAACTGTCACGTCCCAGCAAATTCGCCCACACAGAGTGGCAATTAAAGAGGTCAGATGTCAAAGCGATTTTCAGTCTTATGGATCGTCCTCTAGTAGATCTGTTTGCGACATCTCTGAATGTCCAGATCTCCTCTTACATGTCTCCTTTTCCGGACAGTCAAGCCATGGCGGTGGATGCCCTGTCTCAGTCCTGGACAGGAATGTTCGCCTATGCATTCCCTCCTTGAAGAAGGTCAAAGTACAGATCTGCGAGACTTTTAGTAGCTCCTTTTTGGCCAAAGAGGATTTGGTTTGTAGACCTTCTAGATCTCCTGGTAGACTTCCCTCGTCTTCTTCCAGTCTCCCAGGATCTTCTGTCTCAAGTAAGAGGTCTTTGTCTTCATCCAAACCCAGAAGTCTTCAGTCTGTGTGTTTGGAGAATATCAAAACTAAAGTCTACGAGAATAATGTTTCGTCAGGATCTCAGGAAATTATCGATTCTTCCAGAAGAGAGTCGACCCGCAGAGTTTACAAGGGTCAACTTGCCCGATTCTGTTTCTATTCCCCAAGTATTAGATTTTTTAACATATCTCTGATTCATTACATTTATCAGCTAATACGGTTAGGGGGTATAGGTTTTCTCTGGCATCTTCTCTTCCTTGCCTTCTGAATGCCAATGTCAAGGACACTAAGACTTAATAGTTTTATTAGAGGTCTAGGCAATATTCGTCCTCCGATAGCTAAGCCTTTAACCTTCATGGAACTTGGCTTTGGTTCTTCAAGTGCTGGCAGGCCGTCATTTTGAACCTCTCCTCTATTAGTATTAAATTTTTAACTTTTAAATAATAATAGTACACTTATATGGCGCAAAACTCCACGCGAAAGGCGTGCTCTATGCGCTTACAAAACGACGAAAAACGTAAATTTTTAGTTAACAGTTTTGATGACATTGGCTAAAAAGGATGGTTTTCAGTCTGCACTTAAACGAGGCCAATGTAGGACAGGATTTAACATCGAGTGGAAGCAAGTTCCATTCGATTGCAGCTGCGTATGAAAATGTTTTAGACCCATAGGATGTCATACGGGTTGGAGGAACCTTTAATTCATTTTTTGTTCTCAGATCTTATTGATCGTCCAGGAATGTATGGCACTGTTAGTTCGGAAAGGTATGAAGGAGCAGTTCCCGCTCTACACTGATACGTCAGACAAAGAATTTTGAAGCGAATTCTTTGTTCGATCGGTAACCAGTGTAAAGCTTTCAAAATAGGGGAGATTCGTGCATATTTGGGACAGCGAGAAATAATCCTGGCAGCAGTGTTTTGAATTGCCTGCAGTTTATTGATGAGCACCTTTGGGGCACCCATCAATAAACTGTTGCAATAGTCTAAACGAGATGTTACAGTGGCTAACACAAGTTTGATGGTGGCCTCTTTGGTTAGGAATTTCCTGATTCTACTTATGTTTCGTAATTGCAAGTAGCATAGTTTACATAGGTAATTTACATGGTTTTCCATGGTTAGCTCATTGTCTAGCCATACACCCAAATCTTTGACAGAGTTAGACACCTGAATTGAGCTGCAGCCGATAGTTATGCTATCTATTTGAGACTTTACACGCCTATTTGCAGGACCTATTAGGAGAGCTTCTGTCTTATCGTCATTCAATTTTAACATATTTGATGTCATCCACTCTTTTGTGTCACTGCAACAGTGTGATAGTTGTTCAGCGGCTACGCCCGCATCACCTGCGGACGGTAGGAAGCTATTTATCACTTGTGTGTCATCCGCGTAGAAGTGGTGGAGAAGACCATGACGGTCGATGATTGAGCCGAGCGGTTTAGTGTACAGAGTAAATAGCACAGGTCCCAGTACTGAGCCCTGAGGCACGCCACACTTAACTTCAACCGAATCGGAGTAGTTACCATTTACATAGACCGTTTGGTATCTATCTGCTAGGTAAGACTTTTAACTTTTAAAGCTGTTTTTCCTGTTGCTGCTGCCTCTGCTAGAGTGCGTTCAGAAATTCATGCTCTTTCTGCTGAAGGGGACAGATTTATAGTTTCAGGAGACTGTTTAGTTTTATACCCCAGAAGGGAGTTTTTATCTAAAACTCAGTCTAACCGGTTTCCTGCAAGTCTGATCATTTTAAAATCATTATCATCTTTTTCGCCATCCAACAAATTCTGGTGTCCTGTTAGGGCATTAAGAATGTACAAACAGCGAACTGATTTTAAAAGATTTGATCCATCCCATTTATGGGTTTCTTATGTGGAAGAGTTAGCTAAGCCGGTCTCGAAGTCTACGATTGCCAGATGGATTTGTGAGACGATTAAGCTTTGTTACGAGATAGCATCTCCGGATCAAATTAATCTCTCCCATATTAAAGCTCACGATGTTAGAGGAATGGCTACCTCTTTTGTGCTTTTTGCCGGTTCATCTTTAGATAAAGTCATGCAGGTTGCAGGATGGAAATCTGAATCCACTTTTACTACTTTTTATCTAAAAGATCAGAGTGCAGCAGCCTCCTTTCATAATTTTACGATTTTAACCAAAAAAGCTGAAGACTATTTACCAAGCACATCCCGCCATTTTCGTTAAGACTACATTGTGTATGTGTCTGTGAGAAATGGTGAGAGTTTATTTTGGTTTTTATTTATTTCTTTTAAGTTCAAGTTTTCTTTATTTGATAATCATGGTGTGATTGATTTAAATGCACTGTTCTTCTTCTTCTTTTCGTTCGCTGATCATACCGCCAGTCCTGTAAGTGGCTATCGACATGATCATTGGCGTTAAGTGCGTGGATCCATGGTTTATTAGAGTGCGCCATGTGGCCTGGAACCTCCGTCTTCAGCACTCGAGGTTTCTGTCAGGGTTACCTCACCCTTACCTCCTTTAGTCGCCTCTTACGACACGCAGAGGATACGGAAGGTGTATTCTAAGCCCCACCTACAGGGCAAAATGCACTGTTATTTTATGTTATTAACATTTGGATAAGATTGGCTTGATTTTTATCCTTGTTTGTTGATTCTCAAATCTCCTCCCACCTAATGTTTAAGTGGGGCACTGACCAAATCTACGTAGTGTAGCAAGTAGTGATTGAACGGTAATGGATGTTTTTGTGCTGTAATAACAGCCCCCCCTACAAACCCCCCTTGCGGGATGGTCTGTTGTTTTATTAACCACTGTAAAAACATACTTACCGTTCAATCACTACGATCCGGCCTCAGCCACCCCGCGTGGAATTGATTTTAGAATTTGCCAATAATATTTGCCACTTAAATTCAGAAAAGGGAATCTGTTTCCTATTTGGGCTCCAGTGCGCATGAGCAAGCGCGCTTAGTGACAGGCATCACTATGGAGTGAGTACAGACTGGTGCCAGTCTATATCAGTCAATATACTGGAGATGGACCTAACCAGTAGCCTGGTTACGGGTCCATATTAATAGGAATAGGCATGGGGAGGAGTGTATGCAAACATAAAAATCTTATTCTGGTAGCTAAATGCAGATAATTGATTTAGCAAGTAGTGATTGAACGGTAAGTATGTTTTTATAGTGGTTAATAAAACAACAGACCATCCCGTAAAGTGGGGGGTCTGTGGGGGGGGGTTTCTAGCCATGGTCCACTCATTTATAGCTAAGCTCCACCTGCATTGTATGCTTGTATTTGAATCAATATTAACGCTTTGAACAGTGAATACACAGGCTATTTCAAGGTAACTATACAGGTAGGCTGTTGAATATTTTTGATGTAATTTGAGTGTGAGGGCAGCAACATCTCCCTGTCAAATTAGTTTCAAAATATTCAACAGTATGCTTATTAACCCTTTACTGGTCATATCGTCCAAAGACCGGCCTCTGTTATGGTCTTGTGGAATGTCCATTTACATGCCAAGAGAATACAATTTTTTGAAAATTTACCAGTGCGACTACCGTAATTTCTCGACTGAAGGCCGCCCTCGAATATAGGGCGCTGTCCCAAATTTGACCAAAATCCACCCAAAAAACTCTTGTATTCAAGTATAAGACGCTGTTAAATTTAGAAAAAATGTACCTTTAAAAAATCGAAAATTGGTATAAAAAATAACCATCACTCCGCGTCATGTTTAATGCATGACTAAAAATTATCATGATGTTAGAGAAATTATTAAATAGGACTGCCTAAATATTGTGTATCTTCAATAAAGATTGTTTATTACATCAAAATCAATCTAATTTTGGCTTAAATGTCTCCAGGAAAACATCGAAATCACGTGATATAAACAGATTGTAATGGCTCTTTTGCATTTGGAGGCGCTGTGTGATCTTATGCGCTAACGGGAGTTGGTTATCTGGCTCTTTTGTGATTGGAGGCGCTGTGTAATCGTATGCGCTGACGGGAGTTGGTTATCAAACAGGTACGGGAACATTCAGTTCCTATCGCGCAATGATGATATAAAGCAATTTCCGAGTTCCGAGTCCAGAATATTTATATCCGAGTACTTGCTCTAATTAGAATAAAGATCTTTTGCGATTGGAGGCGAATCACGTGATTTATACACGTATCTTTTCTCGACGCCATTTTATGTAAAATTCTGGATTAATTTTGATGTAATAAGTGATATGTATTAAAGAATAAGCAATATTTAGGCGCCCCAATTTAATAATTTCACTTCCGCTTGGTGTTTTTGGGGTATACATTAAACATAGTCGTCAGGCGGCGCGAATTGGCTAGGGTAACATTTAGTTCAATTTCCGTGGTATAATCTGTGACTTTTTAAGAAAAATTTCAACCCAAAAATGTGCGGAAGGAATGTTCTCGATTATAGTACGCACCCCCCTTTCTAGTACATGTGTTTTGACCAAAAAACTGCGTCCGTTAGTCGAATTTTAACGGTAGCTCGATAACTGAGCCAGTCATTCCAATGATAAATCTTCAAAAATTGTATTGTCTTGGCTTGTGAATGGACATTCAATAGACAGATGTTTAAATTCTATTGACCAAATTTGACCATTAAATGGTTAAATTGTAAGTTTACAAAAGACTTTAGTGACAGACCTATTTCATCTGATTGTGACGTCAGCTAACAAGTGACATTTTGATTGTGACGTCTGCTAATAAGTGACATTTGATTGTGACGTCAGCTAACAAGTGACATTTGATTGTAATGTCAACTAACAAGTGACATTTGATTGTAATGTCGGCTAACAAGTGAGATTTTGATTGTGACATCTGCTAGCAAGTGACATTTTGATTGTGATGTCAGCTAGCAAGTGACATTTGATTGTGACATCAGCTAACAAGTGACATTTGATTATGACGTCAGCTAACAAGTGACATTTGTTTGTGATGTCAGCTAACAAGTGACATTTGATTGTGACATCGGCTAACAAGTGACATTTGATTGTGACATCGGCTAACAAGTGACATTTGATTGTGACGTCAGCTAACAAGTGACATTTGATTGTGACATCAGCTAACAAGTGACATTTTGATTGTGACGTCAGCTAACAATTGACGTATTTTGATTATGCCATCAGCTACTTGAAAGACAGATCAGATCAGTCCATTCTCAAATTTCTTGCTGCATGCATTTAGCCCTCTAACACTTAAATTTCTTTAAGAAAAGTTCAATTTTTTCATAGAACATGCCCATTTGCAAACCAAGAGAAAATTATTTTTGAAATGTTATCACAGTTATTGAGACAGTCATTCCTGTGGTAAATTTTCAAAAATAGTCTTCTCTTGGTCTGCAAATGGACATTTCACAAGACCAATGCAGAAGCCACTTTTGACCAACTTGAGGGTTAAAGGGAAGCAGCTGTCCAGCTCGCGGAACATTTTGCTTGGTCACGTGTTACGTTCGCTCATAGATATCTATGATTATTTTAACTAAAAATATTCGTGCTCCTGAAGACCTGAACGCACCCCAGCTATAGCTAGATTCTGCCGACTGAATTGATTTTAAAGGAGTTCTAATCTCATCTCACATATATTATAAAGTACAGCTTTGCAGTGCTGCTTTGGAATGGCTATTTGCAGCCCAGGAGAAGGCTATTTTTTAAAAGTTACAACTGGAATTACTGACGATACCTGACCCAGTAATTCCAGTTGTAAAGTTTTTTAAATATTCAACGCTTGGAAATGGACAGTAAGTAAAAAATAGGCAGATTTGATCCCTTTAATGCTCAATCCGGCCAGAACGTACATTTGCTGTGTTCCTGAGAAATGCAGGATAAAATAAGACTATTTTTGAAATTTTACCACTGGAATGACTGGTGCATTAACTGACCCGGTCATTACAGTGGTAAATTTTTAAAAAGAATAATATCTGGACCTGCAAATAGACATTTAAGAAGCTTAAATTTATGTTTTCTTATGAAATTAAATGTTTAGCACTTTAACCCTCATATCAGCCAAAAACATGAAAAAAACCTTCTGCAGTGCACATGGTCTTGAGAAATTTGCAGACCAAGAGAAAACTATTTTTGAAAATTTACCATTGCAATGACTGGCTCGATAGGACAGGGCTATTAACCGTTTAACCATTGAATTTGTTCAAGAAAATTTCAATTTTCTCATAGACAATGTCCATTTGCATACTAAGAGAAAACTTTTTTTGAAAATTTACCTCTGGAATGACTGGCTTGGTTATCCAGCCAGTCATTGCAGTGCTAAATTTTCAAAAATAGTTAGTCTGACAGACAAACAGACAGACAGACCAACTTATACTGTTTGCGAGTGGCAAGTAAAGACTATAGTTATTCAAGACTACAGTATGGCTCAGAAATAACTTCGTATGTTTCCAAAACAATAAACCGTACTGGTGACTATTTTGTGCTCAATTGGATTGGAAGACCTTCCAATCCGATGGCGGAATTCAGTTTTAGGTATTTCCTGCCCATCTCTAGCTAAACTCCATCCACATGTTTACCGCATTGGCATTGATCGATCCCTGCACTCTCTGAATCTCATTTTCTAGAAAACTAAACACGTAAGCTGTTGACTATTTTTTACTTAATTTAACTGAGCGCCCAGTCAAAATAGTCAACAGCATGTTTATTAAATAGTAAAGACATAATTCGTACAGCCTGATGGACTAATAAACGTTTAAGACAGACTAAGTTAAGGCATTCATGACGTAATTGATTATGACATCATCCTACACATCACATAGTTGATTATGACATCATATGATTGACTGAGAAACTAGATTCATGAATTGGAAGACCTTTCAATCCAATTATGCTCAGAATATTCAACTGAAAATTTCTTCAATTGTGTTAAAAATTGTTTCTGTTTTGTTAACTTGTCTATGAGCTGTACTGTATTAGATTTTCAAAAGATGAATGATAGCATTATTAGCTTAGGTTTTTATTTGCTTTGTTGCTACAGGCATTCTTCTATCTGACGGAAACAACAACATATAGAAACCGGATCTTCTGCTATCGGAAGAGTTTGTGGCATTCAATCAGACAGAAGGCTCAGACTGGTGTGTTAACTCGCCTTTCCAGAGTATCCATCCATCATCTGACCTCGTATGACATCATAATCAACTCAGCGCGTGTATGATGATGTCACAATCATTACGTCACAAAGGGTTCCATATAGACCATAATCAAATCTCAAATGATCCGACGAGTTGTATGAATTGTATGTCTTTGTAATTCTTTGCTATTTAATAAACATGCTGTTGAATATTTTGAAACTAATTTGACTGGACGCTGTTGTTGCCTTAGGCACCAACAGCACCCAGTCAAATTAGTTTCAAAATATTCAACAGTTTACCTGTGTAGTTTTTTGGAAATTGATAGTTGGGGTGTTCAGAGATCGATCGATCCCAACAAGAGCGAGGTGTGGGTGGAGCTTAGCTAGTGATGGGTGGGGCATAGCTAAAACCGGAAAGGTCCACTGATACAGTATTACCGTCCTCATTTCACCTGTGCAACATCTATGTTATGCATTGTGCTGTTGTATTATTAACTCAACTGGCATGAAACTCCAACCACGCTTATGCCATGGCGATTCCTTGCCATCTGTGGTCTCATCTAGCTAGGCTCCACCCACTCTGCTCGTGTTGTGATCAATCGATCCCTGCACTCTGAATCTCAATTTTCAGAAAACTATACACTCAGGTAAGCTGTTGAATATTTTGAAACTAATTTGACCAGGTGCTCTTACTGAGCACCCTGTCAAAATTAGTTTCAAAATATTCAACAGAATGTTTATTAAATAGTAAAGACATACAATTTGTACAACGTGTCGGACTATTAAACATTTAAGACAGACTAAATCAAGTTATTCATGCTGTAATGATGTCATCATATGCATCACGTGGTTGTTTATATGGGATCATGTGATGGATGGATAAACTGGAAAGGTCCATTATTAGCTCACCTGGCCTAAAAGGCCAAGTGATCTTATGCTGTGGCGACCATCTGTCGTCTGTCCATTGTCTGTCAACTTTTGCTTTAAAATGCTACTCCTCATTAAACGCTTGGGCGATTTCAACCAAATTTGGCTGAAAGTACGCTATGGTCGTAGGCTCCAGATTATCCATTCGGAATTTTGATTCTTCAATTTTTTGGGTCAAAATCTTAGATTTTATTAAAAATTTACCGGAAATTGTCAAATTGCTTCTTCCCCTTACCATTTTAACCAATTTCAACCAAATTTGGTTGAAAGGACCCAATGGTCATAGGCTCCAGAACTTCCATTCAGAATTTTGATTCATCGATTTTTTGGGTCAAAATCTTAGATTTTTATTAAAAATTTACCGGAAATTATCAAATTGCTTCTTCTCCTTACCATTCTGAACGATTTCAGCCAAATTTAGTTGAAGAGACCCAATGGTCATAGGCTCCTGAACTTCCATTCGGAATTTTGATTCCTCAATTTATTGTCAAAATCTTAGATTTTATTAAAAATGTACATGAAATTGTCAAAATGCTTCTTCTCCTCACCATTTTAACCGATTTCAAAAAGGACCCAATGGTCATAGGCTCCAGAACTTCCATTCAGAATTTTGATTCATCAATGTTTTGGATGAAAAACTTAGATTTTATGAAATATGTACCGGAAATTGTCAAATTGCTTCTTCTCCTTACCATTCTGGGCGATTTCAACCAAATTTGGCTGAAAGAACTCAAAAGGACATAGGCTCCAGAACCTCCATTCAGAATTTTGATTCATCAATTTTTTGGGTGAAAATCTGAGATTTTATGAAAAATATACCGGAAATTGTCAATATTGCTTCTTCTTACCATTATGAGCGATTTCAACCAAATTTGGCTCAAAGGACCCTATGGTCGTAGGCCCCAGAACTTCCATTCAGAATTTTTATTCATCAATTTTTTTGGTGAAAATCTGAGATTTTATAAAAAATGTACTGGAAATTGTCAAATTGCTTCTCCTTACCATCTTGACCGGTTTTAATCAAATTAGGCTGAAAGTATCCTATGGCCATAGGCTCTAGAACATCCATTCAGGACTTTGATTCATCAATTTTTTGCATGAAAATCTGAGAATTTATGAACAATTTACCGGAAACTGTCAAATTGCTACCCCCCCCCCCCCTTTAGCTGCTTGACATATTTCAAAAAAATTTCTCCAATGGGTTCTATGATGGTAAGCGCTAGAAAATTTATTCAGAATTATCTATTTAAGTGCAGATGGCTCAAATGCTAATGGTCCAGGTGCGCGCCACAGGCCCTTGGGCCTCTTGTTCACGATTCCTTTCAAAACATTAATATTTGGAACTAGACTTGCATTTCTCATGCAGAAATCTGCATTTCTAGAAATTTACCTACACTACATTCACCTTCCACCCCCCCCCCCCCCAATACTGATGATGCATGTTAGCTGTAGAGGCTGTATTGGTCAATACTGGCTAGTGTTGGGAATTGCAACTATTTTTGTGATTGATTGGTTTTATTTACTAACCTATGATCAATTAATGATTGATCATAACAGGTCCTCATTTTTTACCCATTTTGAATGCAGTAATAGCATGTTTAAGGATAATTATCCCTTTCAAACCAAGTCGCATGAATGACAGATTCTTAATAATTTAAGAAATAATATGTTGAATATTTTGAAACTAATTTGACTGGAAGCTGTTGCTGCCTTAGGCAGCAACAGCTTCCAGTCAGATAAGTTTCAAAATATTCAACATGTTATTGGTATGGTTGCTTTGAAATTAACATACTATTTCAGTACTGAAAGAATGAATGTATTAGATTAAGGAGTAATACTATATATACACCTGTGCAAAAGTTAAGCACCACCCTATTTTTACGCACATGCGAGGGTATATTCATGTGCTATGAAGAAAGCAATAGCATAAACATTTATGTACCCATCCATCTTAGTGCAAGAGGTAATAATGCAACTAGAGGAATGCTGATTATGATGGTGGGGAAACACTGTATGTTTTTGTTTGAACTTGAAAACGAGGCCTGAATATGGTTACGTTGACACAACTGACAACTATTGCCCTACAGTTGACACACGTGGCTAGATTGTCATTAATGGTGTCTGAAAACGAAGTTTAACATCTGTGCACGAGTTTGAGACTGTCATTATTAATACCGGGTATATCCACCTTGTGCCTGGATGACGGCCTGGACACGACGTCTCATGCTGGTCACCAACCGACTGATACGCCATTGTGGTATTCGTTGCCATTCAAGATGGAGTGCGTCTGTTAATTCCTGTAGGTTCTGCACAGGAGGATCCCTCCTTCTCACCATGTTTCCCAGAATGTCCCAGATATGCTCAATAGGGTTCATGTCAGGGCTCCTTGCTGGCCATGGTATGGTTTCGATGGCATTCTGGCGGAGGTATTCATGCACAGCTCTAGCACGATGTGGTCGGGCATTGTCATCCATGAATATAGGGTGGGTTCCAGGTGCATGATTTACAAAATGAGGGACCACAACTCTATCCAGTATGGAATCTTGATATCTTTGTCCATTTAGTGTTCCAGGTACAGTCAACAGATCCAGCTTACAATCAAATGAGATGCACCCCCATATCATAACGGAACCTCCACCAAATGGAACTTCTTCCATGATGTTACGTTGGTCGTACGCCGTGCGTCTGGACCTCCATACACGAGTTCGACCATCTGTGGCATGAAGCAGGAACCGACTTTCATCGGACCAGTGTACCCGTCTCCAGGATCTCATGTTCCAGTGTCTTCTTTCGTCGCACCACCTCAGACGCTCCTCTTTGTGGTGTGCAGTGAGGAGAGGACGTCTGACAGGTCTCCTAGCTTTCATGCCAGCAGCATACAGTCTCCTTTTGACGGTAGACATTGACACTCTATTGCGTGTTTCCCATTGCTGGCTGAGCACTCTGCTGTTGGTGAACGGAGATCTCCTAACAAGGCGTACTAGGGCTCGATCATCAGGGGCAGTAGTCTTCTTCGGTCTTCCAGATCTAGGCCTGTCCTTCACCTCGTTAGTTTGCCCATGTTTTGCAATCAAACGACTGATTACAGTATGGTTAATGTTCAGCTGTCTGCCATTCTCTCTGCATGACATACCAGTGGTATGCATGCCTATGATTTGCCATTTCACACGATCACTTAACCTTCGTCTTGCCATAGCGGTTCACAATCAAGAGCTAATTCTCTCTGTACAAATAAACCACGGTCATGAACACAAAATTCCTAATCTTGTCGCCTAAATCTGTATGTAATGTTCTACACCTCAAACTGGACTTTTACATAACTGAACACGTGTGCTGTTTCCCGCCACGCACGGACATCAGGCGGCGTGAAGTCATGCATGCATGTGCATTTCGTACTTGGAATTATGTCAGCTAACGCGGGGACAAAAAGTATGGCAGCCTAGTTGTACCATCATGTTTCTACGTTCTATTGTTTTTGCTGGTGCTTAACTTTTGCACAGGTGTATAGTTGTAACAATTAAATTTACCAGTAAGTTCTTTTCTAAAACGTATTCGCTTTCTATCTTGACCCGTTAACATATATTAATAAAGTCAATTTATAAACAACTAAAATTGATTTCTGAAATCATGATCGATCGGTTGGTTGAACATATCAATCAATCATCGATCAAATCGATTAATCAGAACAACACTAATACTGGCTATTGTGATTTCAAAGATTACTTTGTTGTGGCAACATAACAGCTCATAATAAATAATTTAGTTTGTTTCCAAAACTACATTGTAAGACAGAACCAGTTTAGTTAGTACAATTTTGAACACGATGTAAGAAATGTTCTGTTGAATATTTTGGAGTTAATTTAGTTGGAAGCTATGGCTGCCTTAGTTACATTTCCAAAACAAAATAAGAAGTGCTGTTGAATATTTTGAAACTAACTTGACTGGCAGCCATTGCAATCAAGTTATGTTCAAAGTATTCAACAATATGTTTTATTATTTCTGAATACACAGTACCTGCTGTTCAGTATAAGTGTAACATTAACCCTTTAACACTCTTATCAGCCAAAAACAGCTTCTGCATTGGTCTTGAGAAATGTCAATTTGCAGACCAAGAGAAGACTATTTTTTCAAAATTTCCCACTGGAATGACTGGCTCAATAACCGAGCCAGTCATTCCAGTGACAAATTTTCAAAAATAGTCTTCACTTGGTCTGCAAATTGACATTTTCTTTGAAGAAATTGTAATTTTCTTGAATAATTTCAAGGCTTTAAGGGTTAATTATTGCACTCCACCATGTCTAACATTCTTATATTCATTTTCAGGTTATTACAAGAAACAACTCATCAAGGCCTTATCTATAGTAAGTAAGATAATTTGAGTGTGTAGGATTAAATCAGTATTTTTGCTGCCTCGTGTTTGCTTGCTACTAGGGTTTGTACTTATCATGAAATTCCTTCAACGTGATGGAATCTGTAAATGTTGAATTAACCCTTTCACTGATGAATTCCTCATATCTCATTTTCAAGGCAACCATACAGCATACGAGACAAGATCGATGACCTCACCAGATCATGTCAAAATGGTTTCAAATGTGGACGCAGCTGCGCAGACCTTGTATGGGCTCAATCGGCTCTTTCTCCTGTGCTTTTCACCTGTTACCTTGCTGCTGCATGGAAAGCTGTGTTGGAAAGTCTCTTCCCCCCCCCCCCCCCACACACACACATACACACACACACACACACACACGCACGCACACAGTGTCAATACTGGGTATGCCACTAGAGATTGAATATGCTGCCCCCCCCCCCCCCCCCCCATGCACACACGCACCATGTCAATACTGGTATGCCCATAGAGATGGAATATGCCGACGATGTAGACTTCATAGACGAGGAAAAGAAACCCCTTGAAAAACTCCTCCCAATAGCTGCAAGCAAACTAAGTGTGAATGTCTTTATGATGACTCCAAAACAGAGTTCACACACATATACCTACATATACCTATCTACAAAGCATGAAACTAAAGAAAATGACAATCCACTTCGTGGCAGCGAACCATGGAGGAAAAGTACAATCCTGGGCTCACTGCTTTGCAGTACTGCTTGCATTGCTGCACACTGCGTCATCCTGGAAGCTATGGATTCGTAAATCAAAGATGCCCTTGATAAAATGACTACGTTTATATAATGCAACCTGAGCATCCTTGATGCTGTATAACTAACAGTTGGGTAGCTCCAAAGGTAGCTCTAGACAAACTCAATGCCTGCCACTGCAAATACCTATGCACCATCACTGGACACCGATGGCCGGACAGCATAATTTCCTGCTGCTGTCTGTAAAAGCCGGCCAGCAAAGATAAGATGGTCCATGGTTGGTCATACGCTAATGATGCCAGAAGACACACCAGCACTGAGAGCCTTGGAATTTGCCTTACTAGGAGCCATCAAATGGAATGCCAGGAGAGGATGTCATTGTATAAATCTGGTAAGCATGCTATGAGGTGACCTCAAGAAAGCAGGACTCGGTACACTAGGATAAAGAATGGACCTGAGGAAGCCGACTGAGAACAAGACACAGCGAGCAAAAGCGAAGAAGGACTGATTTGCAGCTGTAGGATGTTTTTACTACGCGACTACAGCCGCAGAATACAGTAATCATACATACAGGAAAACTGTTGAATATTTTGAAATTAATTTAACTGGAAGCCATTGCTGAGGCAGCAATGTCTTCCAGTCAAATTAAAGGTGCACATTCACACCAGAATGTGTGATCATAATAAAATTGTTTAAATTGTACACTTTTAGAGGCTTAATTTGTGTATCTCAATGTAATGAAGCGATTTAAGTCTTAACATACATGGATGATGATTTCTTTCCATACAAAATAATTATAATTTTTTCAATCAGGAACTAGAATTAGGGACTCGTGTCTCTAATTCAATTGCACAACTTTTGTTAAAATTATGTTAATTTATGCGTAATGAAATCATCATATGTTAAGATTTATTTCATTTTATTACATCTAGGCCCACAATTTAAGCCTCTAAAAGTATAAAATTTGGACAATTTTATTTTCAAGCATTCTGGTGTGAATACGCACCTTTATTTTCGAAATATTCAACAGAATAAGTTTTATAGCATGAAGAATCAACTTTTTCAGGGATTTGTCGGTGATCTGGCATGGGAGTGTGTTTATAGTCATATGCCTTTGAAAAAGTCATGGAATGTTAACATACTGAAGTCTGATGCTCCCACATATATGGTATGTTTCAAAATGATCATACTAGTAACTTGTTAAATATTTTAATATTTTGAAAACGATTTGACTTAAAGTAATAGTGTTGGCAGATAGGTGAGGGTCTGAAAACTTGGAATGCTATGGTTGAGATATATAGTTATTTTACATTACCAGGCTGAAGTGCATCAGAAGTTGCAATCAGACCACGCGCTTGGTGTCGCTTATTTACGCTTTCTACCGAAACAGACCACATTTCGACCAATTATTAACCTAGGGTGTAAGACTGAGCTTCCTAACAAAAAGGTAATGCTTTAAAAAATCACATAATACAGGATTGCTTCACTTTAGCCTCCTCTTCTGAGTCATGGTCCCATATATGTGTCAATCAATCATGTGTCTCCCACCGCCTGACATCGTTGTCTTGATGGAGAACATATGATTTAAGCTCTTCCCAGCTGTGCAACTATTTGTGCATCTGTCCATCCGTCCCTCCATCCATCCAGATTGGTTTATGAAATATAGAAAGCATTGCTTCAAATTTGATACGTGGATGTCTTGGCGCAACAACTCGTCTTGGAATATGCCACAATGGAATCCATCTATATTCACTGATGGTATGTCCCCTGAAATTTGTATTTTAGCTCAATAACATTAATTTGCACGATATTTAGGGACATGTGGTCGCAGCTGGTCAGTTATTACAACTAGCTGGATTTCCAGAGTGTCACGATATAATGAACCGTTCCAGTTTTAGCCATGCCCCGCCCATCACTAGCTAAGTTCCACCCACACCTCGTCTGTGTTGGGATCGATCGAACTCTGAACTCTCTGACTATCAATTTCCAGAAAACTATACATTAAGTAAGCTGTTAAATATTTTGAAACTAATTTGACTGGGCGTTTAAGGCAGCAACAGCGCCCAGTCAAATTAGTTTCAAAGTGTTCAACAGAATGTTTATTGAATGGTAAAGACATACAATTCGTACAAGGTGTCAGACTATTAACCTAAGACGGACTATATCAAGTCATTCATGATGTCATGATTATGACGTCCGCCTACACGTCAGTAGTTGATTATGATGTCATATGATTGAGTGAGGAAATGGATTCATGAATTAAATGTGTGTGATTAGCTCTTTCATTCCTGAAATTTCATACAGATAAGCTGTTAAACATTTAGAAAATCATTCAGCTAATGGAGGAATCCGATCTGTCACTAACATGTCTGACATTGTAATCAATTACGTCACTTGTTAGCTGTCATCACAATCATAATGACGTAGAATCTGTCATGATTAAAAAGTATGTCATGAGGTCCACAAATTGTATGTCATTGATGAGTTTATAATATAATAAACATTCTGTTGAATATTTTGAAACTAATTTGACGTTGAGCTGTTGCTGCTGTAGGCAGCAACATCTACCAGTTATATTGGTTTCAAAATATTCAACAACTTAGCTGTATAGTTATTTTGAGATTTAGATTCTCAGAATTCAGTTTTCAAAATTTCAAATCGATTCAAACATGCTTAAAAAGTGGGCGGAGCTTATCCAGAAATTTGTGGGGCAAAGCTAGAAATGGATTCCTCCATTGCAAGATATTCAGCATATAATTTCTGGATCAGTATTATCACTGATACTCTCATGGCATATTGCATACGAACAAAGCAGCGATGCTGACTAGGATTCTTAGGGATCATTGACATATTGGCATGGAAATCCTGTTTCTGACCTGGTAAAGACTTTGTATTTTTTGTGTTAGCTTGTAATCGTTAATATTTACAGGTACAAGCGCCCATTAACCGACAACTGATGAGCCTATTTCATGTTTTCAACTACCTCAAGGTAATTTATATTATGAAACTTGAAAATGTAAAGTATTAATAACCTATTAACACTCAAGCATTTGCCTGACAGATGTCTTCAGAAAGTTCCATTTGCAGACCAAGATAATAACTTTCCTAAGGCGTTCAACCTGGGAGCAAATACATTTTCCGATCCGTCTAAGGAGGTGGCATTGTGCACTGGTTAGCACTCAGGACTTCTTAACCGGAGACCCCTTTTCGGGCCTGAACTGTGTGCTATCTCGCCATCATTGGAAACATGGGTAATCGTAGCTTCTTGCCTCTCGACCCAAGAATATAAATGCATACCCGTGTTAAAACTGGGGTTACTGTAATAGCATGATAATAGACGGCGTGAATGTGATCTGGAATCAGGGCCTCAATAGTCGCCAATCAAACGAATAACCTCTTCACTGATCGGTCATTTGTCAATACATTGTCAAATATCTTGTCTCATTGTTATTGGAGTTGGGAAAACTGGTGTTTATATAGAGAGGGAGGGTGTGTGTGTGTGTGTGGGTGGGTGGGTTGGGTCGTCACATCGTTAGTTAAATGTCGTTTCTCGAGCAGCTTTGAGAGTGTTTAACCTTTTAATGGTCTGCCTCATCACTGGTCTCGAGGATTGTCCATTTGTAGGCCAAGAGAACACTATATTTGAAAATTTACCTTTGGAATGACTGCCTCAATAACAGCCAGTCATTCCACATCTAAATTGTCAAAAATAGTCTTTGATCTACAAATGGATATTTAATAAGCAAATATTTAGATTTTTTCCACATTTGAGTAGTGTTAATATAATTATTTTTACGTTTACTTTTGTGTTGAATTTTACAGAAGAAAACCCCCGCTCTCATTGGCAGCTCAGTCTTCGGCAAAGATGACATTTATAGGAAGTGGAAGCAGTTTGTTGTACACAGGAAAGACATTAATGATGATAGGTAAATGAAAAAGGATAATGATAATGATGAAGATGATGATGTCATTGTTATTGCAACTGTACTTTAACCCAGATCGTTTTATTTCTGTGTACATGTCATATATTAACCATTTAACCTGTGAACCTCTAATGTCAAAATTTCAAATTTCCAAATTAAATTAAAAGATGAACTGGTATTATTTATCAGCAAATTTGGTGGGAGATGTTGCTGTTTTCGACAGCAACATCGTCCGCCAAAATTATTGAAAAATGTACACCAGTTTCTTTGCTATTGACACCCTAAAAGATAGAATATTGACATCAGGGTGGTAAGTGTTAACCCTAAAATCTGTTCAAGAAAGTTTAAATTTTCTCATAGAAAACATCGATTAACAGACCAAGAAAAGACTATCTTTCAAACTTTACCACTGGAATGACTGGCTCATTTATTGAGTCAGTCATTTCAGTGGTAAATTTTCAAAAATAGTCTTCACTTGGTCTGCAAATTAATGGACATTCTGCAAGATCACTGCAGAGGCCAGTTTTGCCCAGTATTGGAATGAAATAAGCATCTCTATCTCTCATAGCAATGGGGGATTTCTTTAAATTGCAGTCCTGTATGGGTTAATCTTGTCTACATAATATGTCAATGTAATAATAATAATAGTAATAATAATTATAATAATCATAATAATAAAAAAAAATAATAACAAGAGCAATCAGAGATTGCAGACCCTCGGCCTCCAATTTTTATCATATAAAAATGTTTTGATTTTCCAGATTTTTCTGGATCATGCCCAAAGTTATGGAATCCTAGTGTATGGTCACATCTTTTGTTAAAATATGAATAAAATATCCACAGATCCAGAAGCTGATCTGATCCAGATTCAGGTTTTCTTATCCGGATCACAGCCAACATCTGGAAATCCTTTTGCACAGCAAGTTCCTTTGTTGTGTTCAAATTTGAGCCAAATTGGATCAGTAGATTTTTAGATACAGCTCTGGACAGACGGACACATGCATGCACGCACGCGCACGTGCGCGCACGCATGCACATACACACACACACACACACACACACACACACACACACACACACACGATTGCAATACCCTCTTCCCATTATGTTGCTAGGATAATAATAATATGTGATGATAATTATGATAATGATGATAATTTCAGGAAGCTGTACTTTGTAAAACTGGATATCAAGAACTGCTATGACTCCATTAATCAGAGCAAGCTATATGAGATCATGTCACACCTATTGACACAGGTATGATAATGACTTAACACAGGTATGGTGATGAATATTAACACAATGATTATTAACACAGGTATGATAATGACTTAACACAGGTATGATAATGACTTAACACAGGTATGATAAGGACTATTAACACAGGTATGATAATGACGATTAACACAGGTATGATAATAACTATTAACACAATTATGATAATGACTATTAACACAGGTATGATAATGACTATTAACACAGCTATGATAATGACGATTAACACAGGTATGATAATGACTTAACACAGGTATGATAATAACTATTAGCACAGGTATGATAATGACTATTAACACAGGTATGATAATGGCTGTTAAGACAGGTATAATAATGACTTAACACAGGGATCTTCTTCTTTTCGTTCGCTGATCATACCGCGAGTCCTGTAAGTGACTATCAACATGATCATATGCGTTAAATGCGTGGATCCATGGTTTATTAGAGTGCGCCGTGCGGCCTGGAACCTCCGTCTTCAGCACTCGAGGTTTCTGTCAGGGTTACCTCACCCTTACCTCCTTTAGTCGCCTCTTACGACACGCAGAGGATACGGAAGGTGTATTCTAAACCCCACCTACAGGGCAGGAAACAGGTATGATAATGACTATTAACACAGGTATGACAGTGACTATTAACACAGGTATGATAATGACTATTAACACAGGTATGTTAATAACTATTAACACAGGTATGATAATGACTATTAACACAGGTATGATAATGACTTTTCACTTCAAGAGTATACTTACCTCCCTAATACTTTTGATATTGCTAAATATTGGCTTTCACTCAATAAACACTCAGATTTAAAACAGTTAGGTGCCCCTACTGGGCAGGGAGTCAGAGCGTAGTCTGGCGGATGCCAGCCCCACCACCGCGCATGCGCAGACTAGCACTTCCTCTTTGCTAGATTATTGGCAAAGAGAACACACATGTCTTTTTGAGTCATAAGCTTTTCTTACTCTTAAACTGTTTAATTGGTGTTATTTTGGAGTGATAGTGTCTGATTTGGATGGCGGGAGGATACACTTCGCCACAGAAGGACTTAGGACCTTTAAATCAGGTGACTTCTAGTAAAATTAGCGAGTTTTCTTCCCGGTGTATTGTGTTTCCGGGACTCGCGTTTACCGTGATAAGCGCCTTGGTTAGTTGGTTTATGTCAACTCGGTGCTTCCTAGGACTAATTTCTCTTTCTGTTTATGTCCACAGGTCTGTATGACGCTAGGTGGTGACATCACGGAAGCAGAGAGTTAGTTTTCTCTCCACCATGGTTCCATTTCCTACTAACACTGTTAGGTTATCTAACCAAATGAAAAATTATGTCCAGTGAGTTGGAGGCCTAGTATAAAGGTCTTCTCACTTTGCCCTCTTGATCCAATTCCTTCCCCATGAGGTGGAGAGAGTTAAGAGGCGTGCAGATGGTGGAGTTCTCCGGTTCGTCACGTTGGATGGTTTGTCTATACAAAGTGTCAGGTATCTAGTTATTGATAATGTGGTAATGTTAATTATTGTAAACAAACAAAGGGAGATAATTAACATTTTTGCCAGAAAAGAGTTATCTATATGTATCTGATGGTTGTGTAGTCGACTTATCCATTCAGCATACAATTCGTCCTTGCACTTGGATGTTTTGTTGGGATCGAATTTTTTCCTGTCACGGCATTAATGACGTCATAATCAGCCTGGCTATGTATTTATCAGCAATTCAAGCGCTATGCTGGTTTCTGATGTATTTTGATCTTTATGATCGTTTTCCTTCTCTTTGAGTTGGATTGAGTTTCTAAGCTTAACTAGTTGCTCATACTCCTTGTCCGTTGCCCTGTTTCAGGGACCGGGTTGCGCGTCCTGTGGACGTTTTCTTCATCAAAAGTTCTGGCCTCATCTGTGCTATCTATGTAGCCCTTGTGGTCCCTTGGTTAATTGTGACATATGTAAGCACTGGGGGGGCGAGTTAATGTCCGAATTCTTGTGCTGCTTACAGGCGACGGACAAGGTGGTAGAGGAGGAGAAGAAGAAGAAGCGGAAACGAGAGGTTGTAAGTAGGAAGGGTAAGGGGAAGGTCTCGTCCGCGGTGGATATGGAGGCCTTCCGGACCGAGATGTTGGGAGAGATGAAGAGGACAATAAAGGATTTGGTTCCAGGGTTGCTTCGTGGCATGCTTCCTGGACCAAATCCTTTACTGTCCTCATCATCGGCTTCGGAGCAGGTAATCCCCGCCTCTGGATCGGTTTTCCTTAGACCGCTTCCGTTGTTCGACGATTCAGAGGTGGCCCCATTAGAGGGGGCGTTCCACGACCCTGGCAGCAGGCTTATTGCCGCGCCGATAGGGGACCGTGGACGGTTGTCGCTGGAACCCGCGGGCTGCCTATCAGTCCAGGGGTATCCGCACGCCGCGGTGGCCAGTACCTCCTATGGCACCGTTCCTGGTCAGCCCGGGTTAGCTCTCTTTGCTGACCCGGGGTCTAATCTTTCTGACCAGGGTGATGAGGATTACCTGCTAGGGTCGCCGTCTGACGACGTGGACATGGATGAAGACGTTTGTGCACCCCTCGCGGGGAATGCAGGCGCCTTATTCCACGGTTTTACTCACCCTGGAGTAGAGTCCGCGGCTCAGGTGGTGGCCCAGGGCGCTGCTGATGGCCAGCGGTACCGCATACCTCGGCTTGCCGAGGGTGTTGCTGGTGCTGGCCGGGCCCGTGGTGGCGATATATATACCCCGCGCTATGCCACGGTGCCTGCTCCTGGTCAAACCAGTGATATTCTCATGCCGGTGCTGTCAGGCCCGCATGTTTTCCCTGGCTTGCCAGGTGTATCAGCGTACCCGCCGTCAAGCTCTACTGCTTGCGCTCAGGAGGAAGACGAAGGACCCCGTCTTGTAGAGCGCTCGCAGTTAGCCACGGAGGAGGATTGGTATGACGCTTGCCAGTGGCTGGTGAGCGTTAGGCCTGATCTGCCCGTGGAGCAGTCGACTAGCCAGCGTGTTCACACGCCGTGGTTAGCTGGGAAACCGACTGCTAACGCTATGCCTTCTCTGCCGCTGGCGGAGCATGTCGTTGACATGTTCAAGGCGGCGGAGACGTCCATTAACTCGAGTGGACGTCTCGCGAAGGCCCCTCGCGAGGTGGCCAGGCGTTGTCGCATCGTGCCCCTGGATTACCAGCGGTACGGTGTGGTACCCAAGCCCAGCGTGGATGACCGCGCGGCTTTGGGTGAGGATGCGCGGCCAGGCTCCCGTTCTGACACGGGGGTCTTGTGCTCGAACGCGTTGCGTTCGGCGAATACCGCGTTGCGTGATGCGGAGGAGAGTGGGAGGGCTTCGATTGCCGCTCTGTCCCACGTCTCCCAGCTGTTACAGGGGGTAGTAACGGCATCCGCATCGCGCCAGCCAAGCCCGGTTACGGTCCAGCGAGCCATCCAGGATGGTATTAACCTGGCGCTGGACTGTATGACTCGGGCGGTGACCAGGAGTGTCCGGGCAAGACGCACGTTTGCCCTGGACAATCTGTGCCCGTCTCAGGACCTGTACAATAGGCTACTCCGTACGCCTATGACGGGTCCTGGTCTTTTTGGAGGTGAGGGATGTCGCCACCTCCAGGAGACGGTCACCCTGGTGAATAACCAGAGGGCGCTGCGCGAGCAGTTTGAAGTGCTGCGTCGTGCTAACGTTCGCGCCGCGGCCCCTGCGTGTCGTCCCCTGCTGGCTCGTGGTGGTGCTGGCCAAGTCAGAGGCCAGCCACCGTCGCAGCGTCGGCCTCGGCCGCGTGCGATTCGGCCAGCAGCGAGGGGGGCGCAGGTTCCTCAGGCGCCGTCAGCCAGGCAACCGCCCGCGCACCGAGGTGCGCGCGGGGCGGGGCGGGGCGCGCGAGGATCTGGGCGTGGTTATCGGTCCTGACAGGACGCTTACCGCGGTAAGAACCACTCCGGTGTGTATGGCAACGGAGACAGTGCCGCTCTTGCATGCCTTGTGTCCACCGCGGTCCCTAGGTGGACCGGTGGGAGGCCGGCTAGCCGACCACATGCAAGAGTGGGAACGGTTAACTCAGGACCGTTTAGTCTTGCGATGGCTTTCCGTCGGGTATCATCCAGAGTGGATGACAGGCCCGCCGTCGCGACTGTCTCTAGTGCCAGTCTGGACTCCCATTCCGAGAGATCCAGAGCAAAGGTTGTGTATCGAGGAGGAGATAAATTCCCTCGTACAAAAAGGAGCTATTCAGCCGGCACAAAGGTGTCCGGGCTTCTATTCAACCCTGTTCTTAGTAACAAAACGCACCGGAGGGTGGAGACCGATTCTCAACCTCAAGCCACTGAACAAGTTCATCGAGACGCCCAGTTTCAAGATGGAAACGGTGCGCTCGGTGTTGGCGGGGTTGGAGAGGGGGATGTGGACGGCGTCGATAGATTTGAAGGACGCTTATTTCCACATCCCCATCCACGGGAGTTTCTGTCGCTTCCTGAGATTTGCATTCCAGGGCAGACAGTGGGAATTCAGGGTGTTGCCCTTCGGAATTTCCACGGCTCCTCGGGTTTTCACCCGTGTGGTTCTTGCGATCACAGCATACCTCCGCAGGAGAAGCATAGCAGTCCACACGTACATAGACGACTGGCTGTTGAAAGCGCACACCCGGGAAAGTTTGTCGGCCAATCTGGAGATTGTTTTGAAAACTCTCACAGACTTAGGCTGGATGATCAATTTCCCAAAATCAGAGCTGACTCCATCCCAGAAGTTTGTTTACCTGGGGATGTTCTTCGATCTAGAGACAGGATATGTTTATCCTACTCAGGAGAGAGTTCAGAAACTCATCTCATTAATTCAGTCAGTGTGCGACAGTCGTCATGTCCTGGCACGGGTTTTCTTGAGAATGCTGGGGTTGATGGTTTCGTTGGAACCAGTCATTCCTCAGGCCGCCTTACGCAGGCGGCCGATCCAGTTATTTCTCATGACACAATGGACCCAGAGTACAGGTTCGCTGGACTCGAATGTGTCAGTGTTGGCGCCTCTCATTCACCACCTGCAATGGTGGTTGAATACAGAGAATCTCTTGCCGGGGGTTTTGCTAACCCCTCCCCACCCTCAGGTGACTGTGTATACAGATGCATCGATGGAGGGCTGGGGAGCTTGCCTGGAAGAATCCACGATATCAGGGCTTTGGAATCTGGAACAGTCAAAGGAACATATAAATCTACTGGAGCTAAGAGCAGTAGTCCTGGGCCTGGAACATTTCTTACAGAAAGTTCAGGGCAAGATTGTTCTTATTCGTTCAGACAACTCAACAGTTGTGACTTACATAAACCGCCAGGGCGGAACGAAGTCGCCCAGTCTCTGTATGATGACATGGAAACTGCTTTGTTGGTGTCTGGATCACCAGATTACCTTGAAAGCAGTTCATATTCCGGGAAGGTTAAACCTGCTAGCAGACTCATTGAGCCGAAGGATGAGTGTTTTACCCACGGAATGGCAACTAAATCAATGTGTGGCGGATCGTCTGTTCGACCATTGGGGGAAACCCAACATCGATTTGTTCGCAACGAAGAAGAATGCGAAGATGACGACGTACGTCTCTCCGATTCCGGATCCAAGCGCTTTCGCAACAGATGCGTTAGCTATCAGCTGGGGGAGAATGTATGCATACGCATTCCCTCCAGCAATCCTGATTCCAAAAATTCTTCAGAAAATCAGACAAGAGGAATGCCAAGTGCTTCTGATCGCCCCGGATTGGCCAAGCCGATCATGGTATACGGATCTGCTGGACCTTCTGGTCTGCAATCCGGTTCCTCTGCCTCTGATGGACGATATTATCTTCCAGGGCAAGGCCCTTCACAACAATCCGTCAATGTTCAGATTGACTGCGTGGATGTTGTCAAGGAATCTAGAATTAAGGAGGGCTTTTCTGAGCAAGCAGCCATGTTTATGGCCAAAGCCAGGAGGGGGTCAACCTCCAGAGCATATAATTATAAAATCAACAGATTTGCAGAATGGTGCTCAAAAAGATGTATTGATCCAATGGATTCATCTATTCAAGTAGTAGCTGATTTCCTCTGTCACCTCTATGATGCCTATAGCCTCAAGCCTAACTCTATTGCTGGTTATAAATCAGCATTAATGTCTGTTATTCCTTGCTTGGCTAAGAGGGGAAGTGATGAAGTAAATACATTAAATGTATTAATTAAAGGCATGGGCAATCTAAGACCAAGGAATCCACCTGTGATTCCGTCTTGGAGTTTATCGCTAGTGCTTCAAGTACTAGGTGATAAGCCTTTTGAACCACTTAGTTCCATTTCTATGAAACTATTAACACTGAAGACTGTGTTTTTAATTGCTGCGGCCTCGGCTAGGCGTAGGAGTGAAATTCATGCCTTATCAGCCGAGGATGACCGTTTTGTGGTTTCAGGGGAAGGCCTTAAGCTGCTACCTAGGGTTAATTTCTTGGCTAAAAATCAGTCGTTGAAATATCCAGGTCAACCTATTATTTTGCCTGCTTTAACTAGATATGATCCTAATTCTAAAGCATGGTGTCCCGTCCGGGCGCTGCGCCGGTACAAACAACGTACGGCGGAGTGGCGCACCGACCAGTCAGCGTTATGGTTGTCATATATTGAACCCCATGGCAGGGCTTCTAAGGACACCATTTCCAGGTGGATTGTGGAATGCATTCAGTTTTGCCATAAATCCGCCACCGGGAAGCAGGTTGACGTGGCCAAGGCTCACAGTGTCCGCGGCGTAGTGACATCCACGGCCCTATTTAATGGGGTCCCTGTGGATGATATTATGTCGGTGGCTCAGTGGCACTGTGAGTCAAGTTTTACAGACCATTATCTCCGTGACACCTCTAATCCTCTCGCCTTGTCGATTTTGAAAAAATAACTCGGTTTATATTTTTTGAGGAGGTTTTTCCTCATTACTTATATATTTCACAATTAATGTATGGAAACACCCACTTTTTTGGGCCTGCATCAGTCTTTACCAATGGGAAGATGATGTCAGCAGCCATTTTCAACAAGGTCAGTCTTGTTCATGTGTTGTCCGTTGTTGATTGTATTGTCACGATTACCCGTTATTAATATGGTGATGGTTTGTGTATTTGTGTGGTTCATTGTTGAGAGTTACGAAAATGGAGCTTTTTCGTCTCTGTCCTGTAGTACATGGCACTTGTACGTAGAGAGCGTATAGGACATTGAGGTCAGGCGACTCTTCCTCCCAGGAAGGAGGGGGGGGGGGAGCGCATATGACATCGGTCATCTCTCATACATCGGTAATGTTATCCGATGGTTAGTCAAATCCTGACTGTTTTTTCTTACAGTTTCAGAAGTTTAAGTGCCTTAAACGCAGAAAAGCGTATAGGGATGAGCTGGTCTTTTGACCTCGCCTCCCTCCCGCCAGATTCACTTTCGAATTCTGGCAATATCAAAAGTATTAGGGAGGTAAGTATACTCTTGAAGTGAAATAAACGAAATCTAGGATTTCTTTTTTCACGAGAGAGTTGATACTTACCTCCCTAGATACGGACCCGGCCTCTCCGCCCCACAGAGGCTCCGTCTTCAGGCTCTTAATAGTTGCATGTGTGTCAGCCAATAATCTAGTCAGAGGAAGTGCTAGTCTGCGCATGCGCGGTGGTGGGGCTGGCATCCGCCAGACTACGCTCTGACTCCCTGCCCAGTAGGGGCACCTAACTGTTTTAAATCTGAGTGTTTATTGAGTGAAAGCCAATATTTAGCAATATCAAAAGTATTAGGGAGGTAAGTATCAACTCTCTCGTGAAAAAAGAAATCCTAGATTTCGTTTATAACACAGGTATGATAGAGACTATTAACACAGGTATGATAATGACTATTAACATAGGTATGATAGAGACTATTAACACAGGTATGATAATGACTATTAACACAGTGAAGATTTCTGACGTCTTATCTTCTTGATTCTAACTAACTATTATCGCTCACGACTTCGGTAAGGCCTGTATGTGTGGTTGCTGCGACAACCGGTCTCACCGACAACGAAAGTGATGGATACACGCTCGCCTCGTTGATGATAGAATGTAACGATATTTTGTTCTGTATCCGGGCCTGATCTGACTATCCTATTTCGAAGAAGATGATGGTAAGCTACGGTGGTTTTCCGTAGATGCCAGAGTAACTCTATCGAAGACACGAACTCTTGCCTTGTTGTATAATCACAAGGTGATAATTTTATTCTTTAAATTCTAACTCGTATATATGTTATGTTAAAATGGTGGTTTTTACTACCACGAAATACGATTAATCAAGTGACTTTATAGTTTAACTAAATTGTCCTACTTGGTTGACTTTCTAATCTATACGTCCTAGCTCAACTAACATTACTCCCAGACTCGGCTGGTATGCTATTCAACTAGCTCTTGCCTACTGAAAACACATTCAGCAAGAACTTTACACGAGGTGCGAGGCGGACCGGAATCTCGATTAAAGTTAAGGTCCCCCTTATGTACTATTTTTATTGTGTTCTCCCTCCATCTTAATAATAATAATAATAATAATAATAAGTACATTT
This sequence comes from Chaetoderma sp. LZ-2023a, assembly GCA_034401795.1. Classification (NCBI taxonomy): domain Eukaryota; kingdom Metazoa; phylum Mollusca; class Caudofoveata; order Chaetodermatida; family Chaetodermatidae; genus Chaetoderma; species Chaetoderma sp. LZ-2023a. The sequence goes on from CM067365.1 coordinate 60,487,580, forward strand.
ATAAAGCGCTGAATCCATGACAATGCGTGCTCTAAGCGCTAGTGCGTATAGCTATATCTACTGAGAATATGCTCGTTTGAAAAGGGTGGTTTTCAGTTGTGATTTGAAAATATCTAATGATGCTGAGTTTTTTAGACTAAGTGGTAGATTGTTCCACTCGGTGGGAGCTGCATAAGCGAAAGTTTTGTGGCCATATGTAGTAGAATTTACTTTTGGGACGTTTAGCAGCATCTGATTGACAGATCTGAGTGATCGACCAGGCGAATAGGGTTGTACTAGTTCAGTTAAGTATGCAGGGGCAGTACCGGAAACACATTGGTAAGTCAAGCATAAAATTTTGAAAGTGATTCTCTGCTCGATCGGGAGCCAATGCAAATTCTGTAAGACTTGGTTTCGTACCGCCGGAGGTTGCTCTTGAGCAATCCATTGGATTATGACATCATTTCGACCAATCACGACCCCGACTTTTCTTCCTAGCATCTGCGGTTTGGCCGATCAATATCTTATTCTGACGAACGTCTTCTGTCAACTTTTCGTCGTTTGACCGATCAATATCTTATCCTGACGGACGTCTTCTGTCAACTTTTCGTCTGGTTTTCTAATCTTCTTGGCGCCAGACGCTACTACGTCCTCGTCCGGCCCCTTGCTTATTAGGCTTGCACCTGCATTTTACAAGGGTGCCATGACGTAGTGACCATGTGGCCCATCTGATTCACCAACATCTGGTGTCGTATCTGGTGTCGTGGGTCGCCTCTATAGAAATATAGAACTCGGTCACATTATCACGGTCCTATGGTAAGTCGGTCGTCGCCACGTTACTACGTCATTCTATGAGTCATTCAGTCTGTGCTACGTACACTCTGTCCGTAGCACCCTACCGACGCTCTTGCTTGAATATTTAGAAAACTATTGGTCGTAACTTCTGCTGAATACTATAAAAGGTTATGCCGCCGCTGCAGCAATAACTTTCATCTTTCAACCACCGACAGACTCCATCAGCTTACTGCCCTAAGTCTTAGTCTATTCTATTCCAATTTCACTTATTGTTTCAGCTACATTTTCGTGTCAGTTTTGCATCGACTTGATGCACACACTAGATCGCGCTATTATTTTCCTGCTCATTGTGTTATCTGTTCCTTAGCTCGCCTGGTATTCAAATATAGTAATTCACTGAGGTCTTAGACTGCAAATGTAAGATGTCCCCGGGGTCATGACCCCCCAGAAGACAATCCGATATCTACATACGCCCCTCAACCAAAGTTAATTGACCATCTCTCTTAAGGCCTTAAGAGAGTGTCAACTAACTCGTTGTGGACTATCAACAACCCAAACCTATACCAGCAGCCTGAACGGATACCACCCGATAGTCGTCCAATCATCAACAACTTAACATTACAGGTCAATATACTATACACCAATACTTGTCCGAGTAGCGGAATGCTCGGAAATACATTAGTAGTATTCGTTAGTGTATGGTTGATAATTATACAAACATACATGTCCGGGTAGCAGAATATCGTGCGCAAAAGACTGCCCCCGGAAACACATTAATAGCATCATTAAACCGTGGTCGATAACCTCGATCCACGCGTAACTTAACATAGAGAACAATACGATCAATCAAGCAATACAATAGTATAATATACCACAATCAATTGCTCTAATGACATCATCTAATCGTGACGACCTCACCATAAATGTCAGTCCTTAATCCTACAGTGCAAATATCATTACAGATCATGTGAATTTTTCCTATTAAATAATACAGTACCAACATGGCACCATACTAACGTTCGTGCTACAACATTTAATATTCACCAATTACTGTTCCAGTGGAAACATATAAAGTTAGTGCTAAAATGTCATGGTGATACCTCCCAGCGGTCTATGCTTACGTTAGGATCCACCACGTCAACGTACGTCTCCATCGCTATCCATTCGGCAGCCGTCGGGTCGATCTCAGTCCTGGCGTCAGCATTAGGCGACGACCCGGCTGCCATCCGCAGCGGCTCCGGTAGAGCTGCAGGTCTCCGAGGCTGCTGGGTCTGAATAGTTGGTGCAATGATATGCGGTTCACTACTATGGGCAGCACGTGGCTTGCATTTATGGGTCGCACGTGGCTTGCATTTAAGCGCATTCCACATGCGTGATAACACGCCACATTTATATAATATAAGCACAATTACTAACACAACTACGAAGGAACCCGTTGAATATGATACGAAAGAATGTACCCCAATGCCATCGACCATCACTGGGTCGATCATGGATAACGGTGCTAGCGGCACGTACTTAGACTTTCGTAAATGGTTCCACGGTTGTAGCTTTAAATGGTCAACTATCATGGATTGATTGAGAACGCCGTACACATCCAAGTGGGGCATTTCAATGGCTAGGCCATCAGGCTCGAATCGCCAGCCCCTCCCACTATGCCCGCATTCTCCAGACATCAATGCATACACACCATTACTCACCCTACATCGGTCCGTCAGTCGTCCGTCGCAATGGATTTCCACCGTCTCGCCGAACGTTTGCAACACTACTCCGATTTTCTCATTGGCAAATAATTTACTAGTGGTTACGTTCGACTTCGTTAGTTGAATATTACAGTTGCTATCAGTCGCATTTGTCAATACACTCACAATACAGGGCACGTGGGTCTTGTCGACCCGTAGTTGTCCCTGGCACACCCTAGGGTCAGCACCACGACACTCCGACGCGGTAAAGTACCACCCAGTCTTGGTATCTAGACCAATGCTGGTACGGGCCAGCATCACTTGCATGTAATACCCTGTCTTGGCCAGTGGTTCAGGCCATGAGTGTAGTCCATATTCGATATATTGTCCTCCGTCAATTAACGGTAGTGTCGCCACATAATGGAGCTTCAACTCGTCCCGCCACAATGGATATACCACTACATTTCTGTAATACCACTGATACGGTTTCACCAGCCTATATTCCGCATTAACCTGTTTTGCCACGGACGTCAGATCCTCGGGACCAAAAAGTTCTTCCGTTAGACGACCCAACTCCAAGGATGCCGTTTGCCTATGGAACTGTTCGGCCGCCTTCTGGTAGTCATAGACCACATGTTCAGCCGAGTCTATAACATGTCCTAACCATACCAATGCATAGAGTTCCAACAATCGAATCCCCTGCTGCCTGAGCGCTCGGCTCATGTTGCCCGTTGCAGTGGCCAAGTTGTCGCCTAACTCGTTAATACGGTCCGTGTTCATACCAATATCTCGGAAAGCTGATTTGAGGTGCGACGTCAACTGGTTGGTAAAATGCACCACGTTGGTAAAATGCACCACTTTGTTCATCCTCGTCATCGCCCTCTTTACCACATCTCGTATGGCGTTTATATCCCCAGATGTAGCGGTACCGAACAGCGATGATGCGATGTCGCCCACAAAGTTAAATAACCCTCGCTTCTGCCTAGCGCCACTTCGATTATCCATGGTTTGCTGTGTTCGGAGCGCCATCTTTCTTACCCCCCGTATTCGATGCTGCGACCCGAATATATCGTTCCCGCTCAAAAACGATGTTTTGGTACCCATGCTAGCGGCGAGACTGGCCATTTGGTCCAACCGTCCCAGGAACTCCGCGGGTAGGTAAGGATGGTCGATGGATACTATCACGGTCCATTCGGCCCTTATCACCGACACAGCCTCCGGCTTGGTTATCATGACGCCGTTCGGCAGGCGGTGTATACTCGAGTCCTTGCATATACTTGATACCATGTTAAACCACAACGCCATTATACACAATTTAAACGAATACTTTTTAGCATCTTGCGAACGAATTTAGTCTTAATTGTTATGATACTTTACGTACTGGCTATTTGCGATGTTAAGTATAGCGATACAATACACACTATCGGCGGTTGTGCCGCTGAACACACTATCGGCGGTTGTGCCACTGAATAACGGCATTTATACGACTGATGAAATCAGCGTGTAGCGCGCCATCGTAAGAGGCGGAGTCTACCACGCCAATCCGGAGTCGCTTGTTACCGGATTCGTTCTCCCGCCTGTACCCTTGCTTTCGCTTCAAGTCTAACCGGAGTTGCTGCTGTCAAAATCATCATCCGGTATATGTCTGCGCTTGCGCAGCATATAAGGATGCGATGGAAGCGTCTCCATTGGTTCAGGGGGCAGCTCTGGTGCCGCCTCTGAAGCGTCAATCACCATAGGCCTAGGAGTGTCGATGCTATCACTCAGTGACTCATGGTTTTGATTGCGACTCGTACTGGGTTGAACCTTTTTCGGGTCAACCCTCTTACCCCCCGTACACACCTCTGGCTCCATATCCGAAACTGGCCGCTTCTTACGAGCCTGGGGTGTCGTATCAGCGTCGGTGACCATAGGTTCTGGCTCGGGCAACATCACCCTGGGGTGATGGCTAGCCTTCATCCCCCTTGTAGGGTTACGAATGGGACGTGGTCGTACCACGTCCCAGCACATTTCTGAGTCGACTACGCGCAACTTACATATATTAACTACACGCATCTTACCAGACCTCTGATGGCGTACGTGCGCCACAGGTCCGTTGATCTTAAAGATCTCATACTCGGGGTCACTGCGAGAGGTCAACTTCATCCTCTCCTCAGCTTTTACGACCACCGAGCCCCCCACTTTAAATTCACCAGCGTTCGCACACTTATTAACTTGTTCCCTGTGAACTTCCCGAGATCTAGCTGTCCCCTCACGAGCACGCAGCAAGGCGTTGTTGAGATACGTCAGTCTCTCACCAAGGTCCTGCGACGCATCGATGGGAATGGCTTTCGGCAATCTCGCCCGTCGCCCATACGTCAAATAAAATGGCGTATACCCGGTCGTTGAATGACGAGTACTGCGGTACCCTGTCAAATCCGCACCCAACTCGTCCTCCCACGCCCTCGAGGCATTATTCACCCCTTTCTGGATCAACTCTTTAAGAGTGCGGTTGAATCTTTCAGTACGTCCATTGGTCTGCGGATGGTACGGGCTAGACCGCCTATGGTCGATACCGTGTTCTTTGAACCGCTCCTCTAGAGAATGAGAACAAAATTCTTTACCCTGATCGGTTATCACAATTTCAGGGACGCCATGACGCGCGACATACTCGTTGAAGAACTTTTCTTCCACATTTTGAGATGTCTTCGCCGTGATTGGGTATGCTTCCGCCCATGCAGAACAGTGATCAATCACAGTCATGATATACACGTTACCCTTGTTCGATTCTAATAATGGACCGATCAAATCCATTCCAATTATCTGACTCGGATAATTGGCCATGGGCATTTCACTATACCTGGGTCGGGTAGTGACAGGTCGGTTGACCTGGCATTTCGTACATGTTTCAAGCATACGAATTATGTCTTTTCTTAAAGACGTCCATACAAAAGAATCCCTCACCATACCGATGGTCTTCTGCAGACCTTGGTGACCAGCTCGTTCATGAGCCATCCGGAGCACTTTCTCACGGAACAGGGTAGGTAAGACAATTCTGGGGTACTCAGCGTCCAACGCTGAAGGCGTAACTAAAGAATACAAAATGCCATTCTTGACCATATACTCCTCCGGGGTGTTTTTGAACAACTCTGGGTATTCCTTGGTCTGCTCGGCACACAATTCGTCATGTGGTATGTCGAATGCTTCCAGAGGGACGTGAGGTAACACTCCCTCGTCGACGTCTGGTATCACAAAGTCGCCCGTGTCTAACGTCGCGACTTCCACCGGACGACGTAATCTGGACATGTCGCTCGAATATTCTTCGAGCCTTGGATGGATTCAATCTTACATCCGTACTCGGCAATCAGTACCGCCCAGCGCTGCACCTTCGTGTTTTTAACTTCGCCCACAAACAAACTCTTTAGGGGTTTGTGGTCGGTATACACGGTAAACTGCGTGCCAAATAGATAAGGTCTAAGCTTCTTTAGCGCGTATATTACCGCATAAGCTTCCTTTTCTATCACAGGCCAATTCAACTGACTGTCTTTAAGAGTAGAGCTGACATACTGAATCACCCGCTCAATACCCTTGTCATCTACCTGTACCAGTATCGCACCTATCGCATAGCTAGACGCATCAGTATACAATCTATACGGAGCATTCAAATTCGGATACGTGAGAACCGTCTCACTACACAGCAAGTTTTGCAATTTCTTAAACGCTTGCTGTTCTTCCTGACCCCACTCAAAACGTTTATATTTCTTAGTCAATTCTATCAAAGGCTTAGCAATTTCGGCATATCCTTGCACACAAGAGCGGTAATACCCTGTAGCGCCCAGGAAACTTCTCACCTCACCCACGTCGCGTGGCGGTGACATTTCTCTTATGACCTTGACCTTCTGGACCTGAGGAGCCACTCCCTGTGCTGAAATATGATATCCTAACAAATCAACTGATGGTTAGGCGAAATCGCATTTCGATTTTTTAACTTGCAAATTATATTCTTGAATTCTACGCATAACTACGCAAATGCTGTGCATGTTCAGCCGGGTTTCTTGAATATATAACTATATCGTCGACAAAAACATGCAGACATTTTCCCATGAATTCTCGGAAAATATCGTTCATTGCCCTCTGACATACGGCACCTGAGTTCGCAAAACCGAACGGCATCCGAACAAATTCAAACAAACCTTGACTGCAAACGAACGCTGTTTTCGCTATGTCTTGGCTGTCCATTGGTATCTGCCAATAGCCAGACTTCAAGTCCATAGTTGAAAAGATCGTAGCGCCGCCCATAGAATAAAAAATGTCCGATATATTCGGCAAAGGATAGCTGTCCTTACGACAAACGGAGTTCAATTTCCTATAGTCAATACAAAATCTCATCCCCCCGTCCTTCTTAGGAACCAACGTAATGGGTGATGCCCATGGTGACGACGACGGTCTTATGACGCCCGCTGCCAGCATTTCAGCCACTTGATTCGGTAGACGGTACGCTTTCTGCCTAATAGGATAGGCATCCCCTGTCGGTACCGTGCACTTGACTTTGGGAATCAATCCTAAAGTGTTTGGACGAGCCGTATCAAAAATATCTGCAAAGTCCGCCATGACTTTGTCGATATCTTTATATCCGGTCGTTTCCTTACAGCTTGCATAGACATAATTTGTCTGTTCTCTATTCAAAGGGATATATCTGGCCAACCCATACTATAATTTTGGCCTGATAGTCAATCTTTGCATTTCCCAGGTGCAAAGCATCCGCTCCAAGTAAACATTCATGCCTCATTCTGGCCACAATCGTACTAGGGATGGGTCGGGCGTTCTCGAATTTTACTTGTGTTTCCCTCAACAACTTTATCGGGGAACCATTTACAGCTAAGAGCGTTCTTGCTCTTTTCAATGGCCTAGCATTCAACATGCTACGCCATATATCCTTACGAATCAAGGATGTGCTAGCACCAGTATCAACTAAGGCATGCAGGTACTTACCCCGATCCGATGGACCGTCTTTATCCATTTTTAGACGGATTAAGAACCGCTCGGTCGGTGATCTCACCAACGGTTCTCTCCGTCGTCGTTTAACGAAGGGCTCCTTCGTCCATTGACGACTTCGGCGTAGCTGTTCCGGCGGGAGGATGAATTGTGTCCGACACCGTATGAATAACAGCCCATTTCATCCGTCCCCTCCCCAGTCAACACAAAACCATCGCGATCGACGTATTCATCCCGTCCGCGCATCCGATTGTTCTAATCCATGCGGACATTGCGCGAACACTCGTGGGGTGTGGTTTTTCGTTCTGGCTGGCTATGATCGTCGATTCCGTCGATCTCCATATTCCAGTTTTCTTCTATTCGTGGGCGCTTAATTGCTTGTCGCGCCATTGGCCGATTGGGCTGTCCGTGTGCACCGAAGGTTCTCTGGTCTCGAGCGCCACGTGGACAGTCCTTTGCGAAGTGGTCATCTCGACCACACCCGAAACATTTTGTCGTTACGGCAGGAGTCGTCTGCTGGGCCATATATGCCTTAAAACAATTCCGGGCCATGTGTCCTTCTCTGCCGCACTGGGAACAGGTCATGGGTGGTCGTTGTGATCGGGGCTGTGGTCGCGGTTGTGGTCTTCGTGTGGTTGGTTGCACTGCCTGACGGCAGTCACTTTTATAATGGCCGATTTGTCCACAATTGTAGCATGCAATGTTTGCGGCGCTTCTCGGCGATCTGCGTCCCGCTCCCGGATTAAGTTGCTTGGGTGGCGGGGTTGCTCCCTTCTGTGGGGGTGGTGTCTTTCTCATCACGGGCGCCGGAAGATTATTCTGCAGTTGCAGATTGCTTATCATGGCCGCAAGTCTTTCGACGATTTTTGTTTGTTGTACAGTCTGTCATTTCAGACCCTCCATTGCCTCCCATAATTCCGCCTTCCCCACCGGATCTACTAGGTCAACCTCCATTTGTTCTTCCCGCCTTCCCCCGTCGATTTTCATTGCTCTCAGCAGGTCATTGCAGGTTTCTTCCTCTTCTGCAATTTCCACCGCTCGCATCAGTGTAGTCGCCCTTTTTCTAATAATGCGCTTGCTCAAGCTGCGATCTATCAAGGCACGTAGATATATCCCCAACACGGTGCGGCGGTTATCTTCGTTCGCTTCGGGGTATGCTCGTACGCTTGCCTCCAGGTACCGCCTGTTGAAGGTGACTATCGTTTCGTTCCTTCTCTGCCGGGTTCCCTCTAAATCGTACTTGATTCTCTCCTCCTCGTTCGCCGACACGAAGTTCCGGGTGATATAGTCCTGGAACTGGTCAAAGGTGACGTTCTCCCTCACCTTTCCCACTAGAAACCCGTCTATCGCCCTGGCCAATGATCCCCGGGCCGCTCTGGTGATGACATATGCAGGTATGCCCTCAAGCCGCCCGTCGTTGGCGATCCACGCCCTCCTAGTTTCGTCCAAAAAGTTCCTCACCTCTTCTGGGACCACCCCATCACACGGTTGAATGCGACTTATGGTGTCGCGGATCTCGCGCCTATATACTCTCTCGGTCTTGCGTCGGTCCCCGCCCTGCACTATGGTCCCCGCCATTGCCGTCCCCATTTCCCGCATGGCTGCCACTGTTTTGGGTCTCAGTTCGGGCCGAGGTCGGTCGGTTGGCCGTAGTCCCGGGTCGGTAGGGTTTTGTGGTGGTCGGGCCATTCTGATAATGGAGTACTCACTGTGTCTGGTTACTCTGGATCCTGGCAGACGCTCGCCACTGAAGATTTCTGACGTCTTATCTTCTTGATTCTAACTAACTATTATTGCTCACGACTTCGGTAAGGCCTGTATGTGTGGTTGCTGCGACAACCGGTCTCACCGACGACGAAAGTGATGGATCCACGCTCGCCTCGTTGATGATAGAATGTAACAATATTTTTTTTGTATCCAGGCCTGATCTGACTATCCTATTTCGAAGAAGATGATGGTAAGCTACGGTGGTTTTCCGTAGATGCCAGAGTAACTCTATCGATGACACGAACTCTTGCCTTGTTGTATAATCACAAGGTGATAATTTTATTCTTTAAATTCTAACTCGTATATATGTTATGTTAAAATGGTGGTTTTTACTACCACGAAATACGATTAATCAAGTGACTTTATAGTTTAACTAAATTGTCCTACTTGGTTGACTTTCTAATCTATACATCCTAGCTCAACTAACATTACTCCCAGACTCGGCTGGTATGCTATTCAACTAGTAGTCCAGTCAATCTAGGCCAAAAATATTTTAACCCGGAACAAATTGCAACATAATTTTTTTACCTCGCCCAGTGTATAGGGGGCCATCATGTACAACATATCAAAAGTCCTCCAAAATTCCAATAGGGGAAAGGGTAAAATTTGCATAATTATTACCAGATTTGGGCGATTTCACCTGAAAAATCCATTTTTCTTTATTTCTTTAAAACCGGTATGTAATATATGTGTGACTGGGTATTTTTGGACTTTTTTAGTAATAAATGAATACGATTGACATATTCTCCACAAATTAAATGTATTGTGTTATGCCACTTGCACAAATTTACCTAATACCATCATTGATATTGATACAATACATATTATATTTTATTATGTCACGGTATTGTGTGTTTCTAAGCTAAGCTAAGATGAAATAGTATGGCATAGGTACCTGGTTTCTACTAATTTCATCTTGCATCAATTATCCAAGTCATCTTCCTCAATGAGCGTTATTGAATTCGAGCAACTGAGACCCTTACGTGCAGCTGAGCCCATGTTTTCTACAGGTGCATCTCTGATTCACAGCCAGTTTTGCAGCTGCATCTAAATGAATACAGTAAATCGTCAGGTGCTGCCAGCATGTCAGTCTTAACAGGCAGCATTTGGTGGTTGAGAACTTTCCAGCCCCATTCTGTTGGATCCATATCTCCAGCATCTCCTCTCCAAATTTGAATTTGGTAGTACACGCGAAGACTGTGAAACTTTGCGGATGCGGGTGTTGGTGGTAAATCTCGTGCTTCAACATACTTGGAACTTTTTGCAACCTTCTCCCTGAATCGCTTGTACCGCAAAGCAACTAGACTATCCATTGAAGTGCCATTGTATAGAATAAGCATTGCCTTCTCACCTGCTTTTATCACGTCATCTTTATTCGCATTACTCATTGTAAACACTTCAGCAATTTGAGAGAGTTCTTTGCAGCACTGGATTTTGCTAAGGGATGCAGATTTTCCAATTCCATAAAGCCTAGATGTTGAGTCACAGCCAAGGATAGCATGGATAAATAACAGCTGTGAGCACAAACAGAACCCGAGTTTTTCCTTTGCCATTTTGATATTCCACAGTCGGGGTTTCTTTGCATTTTGCTTTGGCTCTGGTCTGAAAAATAGCTGACAGCCATTCATATCAGTATGGTATAGAAGCAACACCAGTAGGTCGGTATCGTCTCCAACAAGAGCAGTATTTGTTGACTTTGAAGCCAAGATAGCCGTTTGCGTAATTAAGACATCAGCATCACCGCTTGCCTTTATCGTTAAGCATCCAGCCTGTTCGAGAGATGAACTTAAGATTGATATGAACCGATGTTTGTTCTGCTTGTTACTAAGAAAATCAGGCTTACTCAGAGTTACAACTGTTTGCGGAGTCAGTACAACAGTTGCGCCTGATCCACGAGTTCGCCTCTTATGTGTTACATCTTTTATGTCTGGGCCTTGGTCATAACCATCAAAAACTACTGTAGCCTTTCCATATTTGCTTATGCAATATTTTACATATCTTTGACAAACATTTGCAAATGTCTCTCCACGCTGCCATGGAACACGGTGTAATAGAGCTCCTCCATCAAGCACATAGTGGACAGAATCTGGAAGGACTGCATCTTCATTTTGAATTAATTTCCACAATGCATCAGCAAGTGCCGGCTTATTTGCTTCCCATGGAAGAGATGAATTATCAAAGAGTGCGGGCGGATGAGTGCACAACTCATACTCAAAATAAGATGCTGGATTCCCTTTTGATCCATTTGTAGCAATTAAACTGAGTCTTTGAAATAGGAGTTGTGGATCAATTTGTACACATTCATCATCAATCTTGAGAGATGTTTTGGATGCTAAGGTAATAGCTTGTCTCTTTCTCTGGAACGAAATGCTTGATACACATTGGCCACACATCGAATTAATAATTGATTCTCCAATATCTTTAGCATCGTCAACATTGACTGATTCATGTGCAGACAATCCACTAACAAGTCTTCTAAGAGAAGGGTCTGGTCCAAATGGATTCAGTTCACTAAGGATTTTGAGAATTTTGTAAGTATCATCCATATCACGCTTTATTCGAGATTGTGTGGAATCTTTGTGTTGTTCATTTGAGTCACAGTTTACCCCAGAGAGCTCTTGCATTGCATTACACACATCTGCACATGCGGGCATAGACAACAACCAAACAAGACGCTGAAGTTCTGTCATTCCACGACCTCGTGTTAGACCACCACTTGACTTTACACTTCTCATAAGGACCTGCTCAATAACTAGATCAGTAGATAACCCTGCCCAATACCTATCACTTCAATGAATGACATGATGACCATTGAGGAAGCTGGTGTGTATATCTGGATGACTTTCAGGTATTTCTAACATCTTTTGTAAATGGCGTACAGATTATGCCCAGCGGCTGCAAAATATGGAAGCATCTCACGAACGGTCTGAAGGTGCATGTTCCAATCACCAGTTCGTTCTGCCTTAATGAATTTGCGCAGAATGTCAACCAACTCCATATACAAAAGCCAGAGTCGTGCAGTCCTCTTATCTTTCATGACCACCTTCTCTGAGTCTAGTTTGTCCTTGACATCATGTAATGCATTTTCCGAGGACAATCTTGTAGCTACATACGGATTTTTGATAATGTCATCATAGAGCTCTCCAACTTTAACCAGACTTTTATTTAGGGAACTTTCAATCGTTTCATGTCCTGCAACATTATCATCATTGTCAAACAATTCTTTTGAATGCATTGCAGCGGAATATTCTACTGTGTCAACTTCAGCATCTGCAATTGTATGTAGTGGTAGGTTGTATGCATTTGCAATCAAGATTGTACTGAGAGAAGCAAAAACCATGAGGTGTCCTCGAACTGCTCGAGAAATTGCCTTTCCACTAAGAATGTGTTTGACAGCATTCTCAGACTACCTCTAGAATAGGCGCAAGACCGCTTCCTGCCATTAAGTGACCAATGCAGCCAAGGAAGCTCATCTCCATATGAAGACCTCCGAGTCTTAGAATAATTTGCTTTAATGGACTCCAGCTCGGCTCAATCTCTATGATAGTCATAGCTTTCCAAAATAAGGGCTGATCAAATGTAATCACGGGTGCAACATGGTATCGGTTTGCCTGTTCACAAACATAAGTCAAAGTGGAAAAGATGCAGGTCATGTTACTTGGCTCTAGATCTATCATCGGAAGGAAAATAACAGACAATTTACCTGGATAAACTCCTTGGTGAACAGTTTGCATCATGCCAGACCATCACTGTCGCCTTGAACGCAGAAACAAAGAGAAATCCCAGAGGATGTCAATGTCAGCTGTTGGGTCTGTTTGTTCCATCGCAGTTAACTCCATAAAGGTCAATGGGAAGTTCCTGGTATGCTGAGACTCAAAGTTCCTGATACAGATCTTGTCAACTTGCTTGATATCTTCAGATGTTACATTTATCCTTTGAATAAGTTTGCACGAAAGGTTTCCTTGTGTAACAGATGCAATGATTCCCATTCCATGAAATGTATTATGCCCATCTATTGTGCAAATATTGTGATCCACATTGTCGGCAACAAACTGAATGAACTCGCCTGATAATGGCTGTGGTAGATCTCCACCATGAAGTGATGCACTGCGCTCAAACCTCTGTATCTCCGCGTATGAACATCCAAATCCGTGCTTGTGCAAGGTGTCAACAATAAATCTAGATCCAAATTTATGGTGCATCTCACATGACAGCCCGAACTGCAAAGGTGCCAAAATAACTCTAGGACGAGTTCCTTGCATAATAGCCTGTCCAACTGATGCCTGTTTCATTTCTGTGTCTTTTCCAGTAAACAAAATCCGCAATAATTCCCGCAGTGTCTCTGGTAAATAATTCAATGCCTTTACTGGGTCACTCATTTGCTCCCTTGATGGATAGCTTTCAGATGATGTGCATGAATCAATTAACTTAATATCGTGTCTAAGCAGTTTGGCAGCTGTCTGGATGATTAGCATGCTCTCTGATTTGGAATCCTTTCTCTTCTGTTCCTTATAAAAGTCAGTCAAAATAGTAGATGCTTTAGAACGAAAGGTAACAACGTTTGGCTTACCATTCACAGTGCTAATAAATATTTCATCGCCATAATTATCTTTTATTTTATCCTGCATGTATTTTGTACTGTATGCTTTATTCTCTTTATCATCGAGATACTCTTGCATTTTATTAACGAGGTCGTGCAGGGTCAGCTGCTCATCATCATTATTTTCAAGAAATGCCATTGTCGCACTAAATGCTCTTACTCTGTCGAAGTCTTCTGGCCTTCCATGTTTTTGGGATGAGCAAGATGAGTGCAGCTGAGGGATATTTTTCATGGTTCGAAAATTTACGCTGCAGCTTTGATGGTATACTGCATTGACAACGCATAAATCCGGCGTGAAGGCAAGCCACCCAGCTACAAGTTTGCCCCATTCGTCTTTTCTCTGCTCACAGGCCTCGGCGATACTACATTGAAAGTCATGAGTACTTACTGGATAAATATCATAGCCACGTTTCTTTCCATCTTGAATTTTTGCAGGGTATCCGCATAGCAAACAATGTTCACTAAAATTGAATGTTGAACTTTCTGAACGGAGTGTTCGCATGGGTGGCGGAGATTGTTCAATTTTCTCTGCGTCACGGGCAATCCGCTTGGGATCAATGAACTCCCGTCGACATTTTACATGAACCCTCTGTCCTACTTCAGCTATGACATCGCTTTCACGGGCTCTGCTAGCATTGTTAATACCGTCACAGCCTTTAACTCGAAGCTTAACAGTTTGTGAGCCATTTTCTAGGCTTTGGTTACAAATAACGCATGTATCTAAATCCATGTCCATATTCTGATTGAATTGTATAGAAATTTATTCAAATTGTGAGATAAAAGTGAAAATTAAAATGCAATTTATTTTAGATAAAATTTTAATAGCGAAAAACAAAGTTAAACTTACTTTAAATATAATTTTTTTAAATTACCTCGGCCCTGTGCATACAACCATATTTAATCTGTGGTTTGGAGAATTTGTACAAGTGGTTCAAGGCAATATTGCCAATTGCTTACTGTCTTCCGTGACCATGAAATTCAGAGCTTAGACAACATTTCTACTTCGTTTATTTGCGGAATGAAGCAGGTAAGGGAAGTTTCATTATTCGGATAATGGCGGTAGCTAAATATGCGAATTTACCCACTTTCCCATCGAGGGATTTTGGAGGACTTTTGATATGTGACACCTGGCAGTCCCATGAATGCCGCAGAAAAGAAATAAATTCTGTTGCAATTTGTTCTAGGCTAATTTGTAGTTTTACTGGACTATAGCTCTTGCCTACTGAAAACACATTCAGCAAGAACTTTACACGAGGTGCGAGGCGGACCGGAATCTCGATTAAAGTTAAAGTCCCCCATATGTACTATTTTTATTGTGTTCTCCCTCCATCTTGGTTTCGTACCGCCGGAGGTTGCTCTTGGTTCCCATTGGATTATGACATCATTTCGACCAATCACGACCCCGACTTTTCTTCCTAGCATCTGCGGTTTGGCTGATCAATATCTTATTCTGACGAACGTCTTCTGTCAACTTTTCGTCGTTTGGCCGATCAATATCTTATCCTGACGGACGTCTTCTGTCAACTTTTTGTCTGGTTTTCTAATCTTCTTGGCGCCAGACGCTACTACGTCCTCGTCCGGCCCCTTGCTTATTAGGCTTGCGCCTGCATTTTACAAGGGTGCCATGACGTAGTGACCATGTGGCCCATCTGATTCACCAACATCTGGTGTCGTATCTGGTGTCGTGGGTCGCCTCTATAGAAATATAGAACTCGGTCACATTATCACGGTCCTATGGTAAGTCGGTCGTCACCACGTTACTACGTCATTCTATGAGTCATTCAGTCTGTGCTACGTACACTCTGTCCGTAGCACCCTACCGACGCTCTTGCTTGAATATTTAGAAAACTATTGGTCGTAACTTCTGCTGAATACTATAAAAGGTTATGCCGCTGCTGCAACAATAACTTTCATCTTTCAACCACCGACAGACTCCATCAGCTTACTGCCCTAAGTCTTAGTCTATTCTATTCCAATTTCACTTATTGTTTCAGCTACATTTTCGTGTCAGTTTTGCATCGACTTGATGCACACACTAGATCGCGCTATTATTTTCCTGCTCATTGTGTTATCTGTTCCTTAGCTCGCCTGGTATTCAAATATAGTAATTCACTGAGGTCTTAGACTGCAAATATAAGATGTCCCCGGGGTCATGACCCCCCAGAAGACAATCCGATATCTACAACAGGTATGATAATGGCTGTTAACACAGGTAGGTATGATAATGACTATTAACATAGGTATGATAGAGACTATTAACACAGGTATGATAATAACTATTAACACAGGTATAATATTGTCTATTAACACAGGTATGATAATGACATTAACACAAGTATAACTATAGACACAGGTATGATAATGACTATTAACACAAGTATGATAATAATTATTGGTACCACTATAATGTAGTATGGTGCATTAAAATGGTGGACACTAATGACCGATAAAATATCTAGAAATTTCCATGAGAAATTTCATTTGCGGGCAAATGATGGCCTTTCGTAAGACATTGGTCAAAACTGGTCACAACTTATATTGCAGGAGTCGTCCTGGCGTAGTGGCTAGGACTGGCGACTACTTAACCCTTTCACCGACAAATTCCCTGTATCTTATATTCAAGTCAACCATACAGGAAAACTGCAAAATATTTTGTAATTATTTTGACTGAAAGCCATTGCTGGCAATGACTTCCAGTCAAATTAATTTGAAAATATTCAGCAGAATAAGTTTTATATCGTAAAGAATTTACTTTTTCAGGGATTTGTCAGTGAAAGGGTTAACCAGAGAACTTGCATACCAGTGTAAAAAGTTGGGAAGTTAGCCATAATGGCGTAATAGACTGAAAATAAACCAACCTAGTTATGATCTGAATGGAACGTAGAAATTCGGGACTCGCTATAGTCCAATCAAACCAATAACTTCAAATGGTTGGGTTTCCATAAGACATTCGTGGTCAAAACTGGTCAAAAACCTATATATTTGACATATACAATGTTTTTAAAGAAATAAGCTAAAATTTAATTTCAAAATATGCAACAGAATGTTTACTAAATTGTAAATTTATCAAAGGCATAAAATTTGTACACTTTTCTATCTGATTTTATTTTGCTTTCGTACCGGAGCTACGTCATATTGATTGTAATGTCAGCTAATATGTGACATATATTATGCCATCATATACATGAGTGACAGATCAGATCCCACCGTTGAGAATAATCCTTTAATGGTCAAATTTGGTCAATAAAATTTATATGTCTCGCCATTGAAGGTCCATTTACAGGCCA